>CAJHQP010002332.1:0-88597 GCA_905132765.1 Moricandia arvensis | reverse complement strand
AGCCAATGAAACCGCACTTTTAAAGAAAGCGGTTATAGCCATCGCTTCTTGTTTTCTTCTTCTAGACTTGACCGGATAGTTTCAGGAGATGCCAATTTGTTTATGCTGCCCACATATATAACATTGTTTTAAAATCAGCAATTAATCTTTTAAAATAAGTATCTAATCAAGAATCGATGTTAAGACTCACCATACTAGTACTCCACATGATGATCTTTTCTCAGAGATCCAATCCGGGACTAGCTCTTGCATTAACATAAGCTGCTCTCAACCTCTCCTGCATAATAACGAACAAAACGGTTAGGACATCTTTTAAAACATTTGTAAGAAAAGATGCACACTGAGATGCTGAGCTTACTTCTGTCGGTGATATCAGAATGACCAGATATTATCTTGTGAACAAGCTCTTCTTTTGTGATAACCCAACGCCTTATTGATTGGATCAAGTAATGGATGACATTGAAAAGTTTTAGCAGAGAAGCTATCACCTTTCTTCCTCTCTTTGCCTCTGAGATTGCTGGATTTGAATCTTCTACAGCTTTCTTCTCTTGTTCTTTAATCTGAAATGAGAACAAAAAAAAAATGATTATCTCAATAAGCAAAATGTTATTATGAGAGCTTAATGTATTAACCTTGCCGTCGAACGTAATGCAGGATAGTATGCTGAGATTTCATCACCGCTGGATGGCATCTTCCCACTGGTGGTGATCCAATGTCTCATCATGTCTCTGTCACAGTCCATGAGGTGTCTATCCTCAGCTATAAGATATCAAAAGTTCAGCGACCTGTGATGAGCTTAGTGGAGAGAACGCCTCGCGAGCTTAACTGTTGGGTCTAGTATAGACAATCATCTAGATTTGAATCATCGCTAGACTTCTCATTTTCTGGAGACAAGCTGCAGCAAAGCTGATGTACTGACCAGTCGGGCAGGAGATGAAGCAAAGACTCAGGTGGAGTGATGGCAAGCAATAACTGTGTGAGTTCAGTTTTAGGCCGGCGTTGTAAGTTACACAAGCTGCGAGTTGACATCTGGCCATTTGACTGGGTTTTGCGGCCAAGTAATCGTTAGACAAACTTGGTCCTAGCAGACTTGCAGTAGCTGCAGATGTTAGCTAGCAGAGCGTTGAAGGGTGCCTGTGACTGGGTTGGAATTGGGACTTTCATGAACGACGAAACCAATATAGCTGCTGGAATAGATGACATCTCTTCCATGACTGAACTAACACTCTTAACGTCATCCCCTGGATTCTCACTTAGTTTCCTTCTACTGAACAGCTCTGGAAGCGTCCTCAGGAACTTCATCACCCTAAAACAGATTAAAAAAACTCCATTAGTCCTCGAAACAAACTTCCAAAGTATGCATTTTCATCATGTAACATAATACCTGAGGATGAGCTTGACAAAAGCTGCAAGACTTGTCCTGAACACTTTCCGAAGTGAGATCTTCTTGCTTTTGTCATCGTTTTCAACTGCATCAGCGTTGATGTAACATGAAGGTCTGGTTTCATGCAGCAATTGTTTCATCATGTATCAACACTCTCTTGATCTCGAGTGCCTCTGTAATATATGCTTGATCTGAGCCAAGTGACTTAGCAAAAACCTCCTGAGAAAATAAGATTCAAAATCATAAGCTCACTTAGAACTAGAACTTAGATACACATCTTCAAACAGCATAACAACAAAAACTCAGATCTAAATAATTATTTGTCTTATGTAACCTATAAAGTATAAAGGAAAAAGATCAAACTGAATTGTTTATCAATCAGATTCCATTAGTTTATCCAGGAAAGTACCTTCGCGGTCAAATGCTCGATTTTCCGCGGTAAATGTTTGGAGAATGTGGCCCTAGAGCCTCCGTAATTTCGGATAAGCTACAGATGCGACTGTGGTAAGCGCATCGTTAAGAAGCTTTGCTCAGAGTTTGCGTACTTGTGAAGATCCAATCTATCAATAATCGCGAGGGAGAAATTGAGCTCTAAAACTAGAATCAAAACTCTACTTCTCAGGTAGCTTCTCTCTTCTGCGTTTGCGATCGATTGTTAGTGAGTACAAGTTTTTGGAGGAGGAAGACGATGAAAACACGATGCTGACTCGCTGGCGGATGAAACGTTACGACGTCGATTCTTCAGATCTGCGACGAGAGATCCAGCAGCTTGGCGAATCTCTTTAACGGATTGAGCGAGAGATCGGTTTTTGGATCTTGTGAGAATACTCTCCGGCGGCTTCTCCGGCGTGGGGAATGGGACGGAAGAAGACGAATCAGGGTTCGGTTTGCGATTTTGAGCACGCAGGCGAATCTAACAGACGTTTCTTCGATTTGAACGGAATGGAATCGACGAACCAGGTGCGCTCATTTTTGCTCTCTAACAAAGTCAACGAGTGTTTAAATTAAAGAGAGAGGGAGATAACGAATGCGTTTATATTTTATATTGCTTCCGCAATTTATTCCATCCTTCCCGCGAAATTTTGTGAGCCCTTTATATTGAGACGGAGATGTTTGCAGTTTGCTAAAGACATTATGGATGTTTCACTTGGACCAAACATGTTGATTCAATCTCTGCTTGCCAGAATGTCATCAATATTATTAAACCAGAATCCTTTCTAAAATTCTGTCTTTATTTTACAAAAATTGTCAAAAATATCACTTTTCTTTTACCACTTTTCAATATTTATGCCGCATAATGTCTTTTATTTTACGAGAAATTTTCAAATCTAACTTAACAATTTAGATTTATGAGTTTAGGTTTTGATAAATTGTCAAAAATACCACTTTCCTTGTCCACTTTCCAAAAACATCTTAATCACTTTACGCTTATTTTTTTAAGAGAAAAATACATTTATAACCCTTGGTTAATTAATATTCTAAAACTTAGGGTTTAGAGTTAAGGGGTGTTGTAGGGTGGGGTAGGGTTTAAGAATTTAAGTTTAAGATTCTAATTAATTTTTAAAAAAAATTGCCTCTTAAAAGTAATATTTTTGAAAATATCTCTTTAATGAGGTAAAAATGAAAAGTGGTACAAGGAAAGTGGTATTTTTGAAAATTCCCCTTAGGTTTGGAAGTGAGGTTTAAAATTAGAAAAAATATATTAAAATTAAGTGAGGTTTTAAATTAAAAAAAATATATTAAAATTTTTAAAATAAAAATGTATTTCAGTCATTTTTTTCTTGAAGACTATTTTTGTGACAAAAACTTAAAAATCACTATTTGAGAGATTTGCCTATATTGTACATATAATAATTAATTATTATCAACCAAACAATTAATTTAGGAATAATTCTAAACGAAAAAACAATTAAATCATGTATAATCCTCCCTTTTATCATTTCATTTTCAGAATGTACCACTATATTTATTATCCTACAGACTATTTACAGCAATTTTATAAAAACGCATATACTATTATTTTTATATAATAAATTTTGAGAGTATTATTGTTTTGCAATTTAGAGTTTTTTATAAACACGAAACTAAACTCTATCTATATTTTATTAAAACTATAATGAAAATTTTACTAAGTTTAAAATGTTTGAAAATGTAAATTCAGTATGTAAAATTGTTATTATAAATATGTCAGAAATATTAGAATACGTAAAAACGATATCTTAGCAAACAATCTTTGAATGTATATAAAACCTTTAATTTAACATATTTAATTTAAACATATCAATAATGCTTTTTTGAGAATTTGTCAGAACAAAATTATATTCCTCAACAAAATATTTTCAAATATATTTTTTAATCATTAAAAATTATATTCAGTATTAAAAATAAAAATAATTTAAAATAATGGAGGACATGTCTAATTAGACAAATTATTTATTTGATTTCCATAGATGTATACTTATATAGAATTTTAGATAAATTTAGGAAATCAATATATTAACAATTTATATATGTTAGCATATGCTATAATAACCCGGATCTTCAGGTGTATCTGTTCGACTGGAGTCTCGATTAGATATGAAAATACTGCGTTGATATACAAAATTGTAATAAAGAAACTTTTAAAATTATTTGTTTTGATAAAAAATACAAATTCATGCATATTTTTATTAAAATGATCAGCATAAAATGCCCCGTGTTTTGAAAATGCGGATCAAAAATTTTGTCTTTTGTTAAGACAACTATCATTTGTCTTTTCTCTTCATTAGGTACATCATTATATAATCTTTATTATAAATGATAATAAAACTACCTGCAACATATACGTTATTGATGAACAAATTCACAGACAATTTCACGAGAGAAGTTGTTCTCTGTAACACTCAGATGATGGGACGGCTTTGCATTTAACGACATCTCGATGGACAAATTCTCTTCGCTCACTATCACAACGAATAGATCTGCTTGCAAACAATCTGAAATCTCCATAAGTTTGCATCCTATAATCTCAAAAAATTATATCTTCTAGGATCGAACCCCAAATCTGGTGTAAAAGCCTTAAACCTTGACCACTAGACCACTAGACCACCGTTTATGTGAGAACATTTTAATGTCTTTCAACATTGCATTGCGTTTTGCAGTTATAGCCTCGCAATGGAGTTTTAACAGCAAGTGATCAAAGCTTGGGACAATCATAGAGGTAGCACCAAAAACGAGATGAAAGAAGCGAAAAGATTGTTTGAAGAGTTACAGTCGAAGCTCAAGGCAGCTTTACCTCTGCTAAGCCGTGAGTCTTGACTTTAGAGTCTGTTGTAGAATTGTAGTATGGCCTTTTTTGTCTCTTTTTTTTACCAATCTAGTGTGCTTGTTCTAAACTTATTATCAATGGGGGACATATAACTTATGATATACACAGAGCCGTGCCAACATTCATGGCTAATAAAAACAATTAAAAATGAAATGTCAAAATTAAAATTTTACAATAATAAATATTATTATTACAGTGCAAAGTTTACTTAAAATACCAACAAATTAAGTTATTCCTCTACAATATATTTTTTTCTTTTATTTCTTATAAACTAGAGGACAAATTTTAAATTTAATGTTTTGATACAATTTATCAATGTGAAATGACCATACTTGATATCCTTTTTTATCACTCCTGATCCTTTTATTTATCTTGTTTTCTGTAGCACTAACATTTTTTTAAAGAAAATTGATTATTTAACTAGCAGATATATGAAAATGTTTTAAGGTAACCATAAACAATCAACCTTCACCGGTTCTCTTTATCTAGTTTATATTCAGCTTATTACCATTAAAATTTCCAACATAGCCCATATATGTAGACATCTTATATTCTTGAGGACTAAAATATTATAACTAAAACACCTTAATCAAAACAATAACTAAACAAATGCTGCCCTATTATCTCTCCTTTTTAACAGCTGCCATAAGCGAAAGTTTAATTTTCTACAATGGAGTATCATACACGGCATGCTTATAAAGATAACAATTTACAGTGTAGAAACCCCCCAAAAGAAAACGTAACGTGGAACAACAAAAACTCACTGTAAAGAATTAATAAGGGAGTGATTATAATAGTTCCAACCAAATGAAACAGAAAATTTTCATATAGAAGATGATGAGAAGCAAAGAAGACATGAATTGTGTTTGTTTTCATCCTCACGCTTGTAGACATCATGAAGCAGATGATAAGATGCAACAAAGAAGCAAAGAAGAGGACATGAAGTTATGCTTCTGGGTCAAAACATGAAGTTATGTTTTAAGCTTAAGCTTTTTGTCTGAAAAGGGGATCATAGACACTACACGAAAACATACTCTTTCCTTAGAAGATTTCGTCAGAATTTCGTCAAAAAGGCTCATTCTCGGCAAATATCTGATGAAAAAAATTGCGTTAGTTTTATTTTGATAGGAAACAATCCGTCGAGTTTTTCTCGGGATATTTGACGAATTTTCAACGGACTCCGATGGACACATTTTTGAAAAAATACCGATGAAATAGACGTTGAAAAACATCGTCGAGAAGTCGTGAGTAATATTTCAGAAGAATATCTCACTATAAACATCATCAAAAATTTATCACTAAATGTTCGTCAAAATTTTTAAAGTATTTCTTAAAAGAAATAAAATTTTATTTAAAATTAATATTTAAATTATTTATTTTAAAAAACTAAATTTACATACTAGATGATTTTTTGATATTAGATTATTTTTTTAAATATTATATATATTATTAAAAAATTTGAAAAACGTTTTATGATAAAATTATTTGATAACTGTTTATAAAAAGTCTTTTAAAAAAACTTTTAAAAAATTTTATAAATTGAAAACGTTTTTAAAAAAAGTGAAAAATGGTTTTGACATGTGAAAAATATTTTTATAAATTAAAAAACGTCAAAAAGTGAAAAAACTTTTTTATAATTCTAAAAAAAGACATAAAATGCTTAATAAATTGATTTTTTAAAATGAAAGAAACGTTTTCCTATAAATTCTAGGAAACATAAAAATGTTTTATAAATTACAACAAATATAAAAACGTTTTTATAAAAATGTAAAAATATTTTATAAAGAACTTAAAACGTTTTATAGGTAGGTATCCAATGGGCAAACTTAGATTTTATAGATCATTAAACTCCATCCATGAAGCTATTGTTCAAAGTAGATGACAACATCACAAAACCGGCTAAACAAACCGCTATATTACAAAGCAGAGAACAAACAAACAAAGGATAAGAGCAAACATCATAGCTAAGCAACTATAGTCGTGGAGGAGTCCTCTATCCTCGACGCCAATAATACCAAGGCTTGAAATGCTGCAAAAGGATTTAGATAGCATGTAGAGTGCTCTAAAACCCAAGATTGAAAACTACACCGAGTGTTGAGTAAACAATCAAGAATTTGATTGTTAAAGCATAGGTTATCAAGAAACCATTTTGCTAAGCCTTTACGAAAACTAGACAGCAAAGTGTCTATAAGCTTCGACACAATACTTCCTTCAACACAACCACTAAACACAAGTGGAGAGTATGGGAAGAAAACAAGTTCCATAAAGGAAAATTTTTGAAAAAACACCAAGATTCAACAGCTGAGTGGATATATCAAACACTAATTCTTCACATTGCCACAGAGGAAGAGAAAGCCACTTGATACTGTCATAGTTAGGAGTGAATAGATGTAGGAGACTGCATACTGCAGTAGAAGATTGCACAACAGCAAGGAGTATGTCATTAACTGCGCGCGGACAGGATAAGCATAAGTGCGGCGGAGCATGACGAGGCTAACACCAACGGATCTGTTGAGACAGGATGCTGCGCTTCGAGGGTGAGCAGATCTGGTGTGACGAGCTTTGGAGCTTCTGCTTGTTCTGAGGGGATGAGCTGTGACGAGGAGATGAATAGGGGAGGAGGTTGTGACCCGAAGAGGAACAGGGGAGAGGACAGCGATATGAAGAGGAACAAGGGAGAAGGCGGCAAGCCGGAGAGTGGTAGGAGAGACGACGACTTGGAGAGGAGGCGGAGAGGCGGCGACCTGGAGAAGAGTATAGAAGGTGGTTGCGAGAGAGGCCGGCGAAACAGAGCCGTAGGAGACGGCCAAGACACAAAACCAAAATTTTGAAAACGAGACTAGGGCAAGGAGAAGTCGGAGCAGAGCAATCGACGGAGTGGAGGACCCGACGCCGGCGGCCAGAGGCCCTACCGGCGTCGAGAAGGGCTGCTGGCGGCGCTGCTTCGAGAATCGTGCTTGGGAGCGTTTTTAGGGCGAACTTCTCGCTAATGCTGCTTTATTTAGGTAGTTATCCAATTTAATATTTATTTTGAACATTTCATATTTGAAAACCCATTTTTCAAAAATTACAATTCGCCGAAAATTTGTCAGAAATTATCAAGGATTTCCCAACGAAAACCTAAAATCTAAACTTATACAGCAAATCCTTTAACATTCCTTGGGAATCATCAGTATTTCGTTGACTATTTCCAACAGAAAAATGTTTCTCGGAAATTCCTTGGCTAATTACCGACTGAATGGTAAATTTCATATTCCTTGGAAATTCGTTTAGAAATTCTTAATACAATTTCGACGAATCTTTATTCCGTCAAAAGTTCTGTTAGAAAATGTCATGTTTTCTTGTACTGAGATCATAGAGTTTGACTTCTGAGTGAGGTCATAAGCTATGCAAGTGCTATGAGTTGAAAAGGAGCCTGGATTGAGATACAATGTATATCTCAATGGCAATGCTCTAATTGGTAACAAGAAAGCTAAACCGGGATGGTTTACGAATTTTTTGATATTGTATATAAATAACCGATTCAGATTTTATTTCCGGGTAACACATAAAACCCACATTTACAACCAAACCACTAATAATTGGGGCCTCATGCAAGGATCACTCTTGTGAGCTTTACCTTTGCCTAAGACCGGCTCATTCATTCACAATTAGCTTTGTAGAACTCTCTCATCACTAAGAAAACATGGTGAAAAAAGGAATGGTGAATTTTAATTACCATGTTTTGATTTTCAGTTTTTTCAAACTTTACTTATGCTTTACAATTTATGATATAACATTTGTTGTAAACGAAATGTTATAAATTGTTTCAACTATTGTTTCAAACTTTACTTATGCTTTTTGCTGTTTAGCTTTAACTGAAATTAATAAAAGATTTTTTGGACGTCTATTCATGTTGCCCATCTCCCTTAATTTTTTTTGTCAACTTTTCCATTAATTAACTAGTCCAAGAGATAAGAGATTACATAGGGTGAGTGATGATTTCTAGCATTTTGTTGGCAAGACTATCTACATAACCTAGTTGATCCCTATATACAAAATGAACAGTGAAATTGCTAGATTAGCTATTTCCAAAATATCCTGCAACACGTGGGATGCTTCCGTGGTGCGGACAGTGGTTATGGTTTTATACAGTTAGAAACTGATTTAACTCATCAAGCATATTTTAGCAATCGCCCATGAATGTAAGATTGTCATATCTCAATCTTGAATGGCTATTGCTTATGCTTCTAAAGTGGAGTTTGTGGGATTGAGAGAGGTACATCCCTTGAGAATATGGATGCTTCTCTACTGTATAAGGACCATCATGTTCCCATAATCTCCTCTGCTGATTTCCATGATGCGTCCACTAGACAACAATAAGCAGAATTCAGAGTTAGAACATCTTGAATGGAGGGTTTTGTACTCCCTCTATTTGCCATGCTCTGCTTTAGTTCTTTCAACTGCCTCTAGCCATTGATTGTATTCTCTGAGGGCACCATGTATAACATGTATTATATGGTCTCTTTTATGCTGGAAGATAATGTTGTTTCTAATCTTCCATATTCTCCACTCTACATAAAAGTCAAGCCTTTCCTTGTCATTCTGCCTTACCAACTTATCCATTAAATTGATGTTTTGTATCACTCTATTACCATTGTATGTTTGATCTCCAAAAGTAGTGGGTGTTAATGACCAGATTTCACTGAACATCAGCATTTGGTACATGAGGTGAGCATCTGCTTCTCTTTGTTCTCCACAAACTTTGAGAAATATCATCTATTTTAAACCTCCTCTCTTGACCAATTATCACCATTGCCAGTCCTCCATGTGCCATTTTTCCACCAAAAGTTTTGATCAATTGGAGGCGAGATCAAGGAGCTATAGCTTTGAGTAGCACTCCTTTACTTCTTCTCTGATCAAGCATCTATCCTCCCTGGTGACGCAACTTTGCATTTGGAAAAAAATTGAACATAATATTCTGATTTGATAGTAGATTGACATGTCTTTGTATAGCTCCAAATCATGGCATTCAGATTTAGATATATTACCTAATCTGATATTTGTAATGTAAGTTGCATCTCTTGGTTGAATCAAGATTAGAAATTAAAGGTGTGTTCCAAGTCTTTGTACCAGGATATAGAAGATCTGCCACTTTGAGATGGGGATAAGAGTTGCTTCTAATGCCAACATATGGTGTTGGAGGATTGCGATGAAGCCCAGTTGTCTTCCCATACATTTATCTTCTTTCCATCTCCCAACAATCCACTTCGTCCATGTTTTCAACAAGCCTTGTGTCTGGATAATGCTTTTCCATGCGTAGCTTGGAGATTGATAGCTTCTAGCCTCCATAAAGTTTGGTATTTCTAAAATAATTTAGCTTTGAAAATCTAGATAAAGTGTTGTCGGATTACTTAAAATCTTCCATCCTTATTTTTCCAAGAGAGCTTTACTAAATTATCGATATCTCGTATGCTTTTGACCTCCATACTTTTTTAGATGCTATGATTTTGTCCCAGCCTATCCAAGGAATACTAATGCATATCCTTCGCATAAGACGCACCAGAATTTTCTCATACTAGAAGTAATATCTCTTATTATACCCTTTGGTACACTAAGAAACATGACATATTATAGGTTGGAAGAGAAGTAATCACAAGGCTTTAAACATTATTTCCTTTCATGCTTGGGACAAAAACTTGTTTAATATCGACTATCATTTTGGTTTTGTATCCTTTGTTCTTATATACTCAAAGGCTTATTTCCTCCTACGACCAATTCTCTCATGTAGCTCATAAGTATTTCCGAAGTCTCCCCTGATTCTTGATATCATAGTTCTTCTTTATGAGAGCTTCTTGTAGTACAGAAGGAAACTACCTTTGGAAAAGCCAATGGTAAGACTCTCACATAATTGATCTCTTGGCCTAACCTGCTTGCTGATATACTTGATAAATATTTGTTCCATCAGTTGCTGGCACTCTTCTTCTCGTAGCTCTGGCAAAATAGTAATGACTCGTCCAGTAAAAAAGCGAAGTGGGGATATACGAGGTTCCTCCTCCCTGATGCCCTATATCCACGAACTTTGATTCCTTTGTATTCTACTCCTTGATGAGTCTTGTATAATCCTTCCAGTACAAATGAGATAAAGGTATGGGGAAATTGGATCTTCCTGCCTTATTCCTCTTGGAGATAGATAGTTTCAGAAGGCTCATCATTCAATAGAACATAATAAGAAACCGTTGAAATACATTTCATAATCCAGCTGCACCATTTTTCACTAAACCCATTCTCTCATCACAATTTCCAGAAATTTCCATTCAACCTTATCAAAAGCTTTAGTTATATTCTACTTTTAAAGCCATACACTTGGTTTTTGATTTTTAGTATGAAGGGGGTGCATGAGCTCATGTGCAATGAGAACGTTATCAGTGATCAATCTTCCCAGTATAAATGCAGACTGATTTTAAGAGATTATCTTATCAGCCAAGGTTTTAGCCTTTCAGCAATATTTTAGAAATGATCTTATATGCAACGTTTGAAAGACTAATAGGTCTCTAATCCTTTATTGAATTTGGTGAACTCGTTTTTAGGGATTAGGCCAAATGTGAGTAAGGTTTATGTTGGATCAAGGTGGTTATGCTGAAAAAACATTTTGAACATGCAGAGAACACACCTGTTTCAGTAATGTCCCAGTGATGCCTGAAGAAACAAGCATTCTTGCCATCAGGACCTGGTGACTTATCCCGGGTTTATTGCAAAAGCTGGCCATCTTCAATTTGTTTCTCAGCAATATCCCTTTCCAAGATGTGGTTTATATCAGTAGATATAAAAGTTGGCATTCCTTCTAGCAGACCTTGAGAGATATTACAGCCACTCTAGTAAAAGGCGCTAATTTTTATTTAAAAAATGCATACAAACTAAATGCGGCCCGCCTGTCACATAATGATAATTAGAGGAAATTTATTTTTTGGCCAAAAAACTGATATGTTATCCTAATAGGCTAAAACCAATTTGAACCATTTTTACCCTTTTTTAATAAATCAAAATAAATATTTTTACTAACCAAAACTAATTATTAAAATAAGACAATTGAAGACAATACTTACACCTATCTTATTGTTATTTTTTTTTGGTTCTATAAACTTGTTAAATAAATGCCAAAATTTGTTCTACGAACTGCAAATTTTTAGTTCTACAAAAGCTGGCTTAGTGGAAATCAAAATCCACATTTTGTTATTGAATCTACTTTGCCTTTGAATAATTAATTTACCTTAAAAAGTTATCTAATATATTTGAAATCTGCATTATTTGCTTACCTATCGCTCTTAAATTTGCATAATAAACAATCTACAATCGACTCAAAATCTAATATATCTAGAAATAGATTTCAAACATGTTAATTGTATTCTATGTAAAGTAGAATGTCGATTCTATGGATTATGAACAATTGTGAAAGCATGTAAAGTGAAGTTATCGAAATAATTGCAAACTTTTGTTTTCATACATGAAAAAGTGAATTTATGAACAAAAAATCAAAATCAAAAATTAGTTTCCTGCTTATTGAAAAGATCAAATTTACTTAATGTTTATTTTAATTTTAATTATTATATTTTAGTATTATATCTAAATATATTATAATTGTTTCATAATTACATTTTTGAATTTATAATCTGTATTTTAGAAGGATTAATTTGGGGGGGGGTTTGGTGATAATTAGCTTAATGGGATAACTCTTTGTTGGGTTTATCCCATAAGGACAATGTGTGTGTTTTCTTTTGCCTAAAAATAATTTTGCCTTAATTATAAGATATTAAAATTGGTGATGTATTGTTTTCTTTTTCCTAGAAAGAGAAAATACTCTACTTCTTTTTCACCTTATGATCTTTTGGAGGATGATATTCTAGTTCTTTTTATAAGATAATTTCGATCATTATGATAGAATATTTTTTTCATTTATTGGATTGTTCTTTCACCTTAAGTAAATTTTATTGTGTTTGTCAATCTCAATTAAAGTGAACTCTCCTGTTTTTTTCATTACTTTGACTGAGATGAATCAAGACTAGTTTCTCTTTTTTGACAATTTGATTATTCTCATTTGATTTTGGGGTTCTAATTATTTCGCTAGTTATGCTTGGTCTCTTATTCAGAGGATGAATCAATCTTCGCTTTTTTATGATTTGGCGGAGTCTTCTTGAAAGTAAGAAGTTGAGATTGGTGATTAAGCAGTGGTGAGTTAAAGCAGAATCACATTGCTTCTTTTTCGAAACTGCTCTAGCGAGGCTTTGTAACTATTCCCTTGAAGCTTTTCCGGATTTTATCTCTAATGCGTTGATGAAGAATAGTTAAGATCAATGGCGAGTAAATGAAAGAGGAGCAACTAAGCGGCTCAAACCAGCTGGAGAAGGAGGTTGATGGTTCTTGATCTGAAAAGATTTTGACAAAATCATCCTCTACAAGAAAATATGCCTATAACAACAAAAAATGACGAGGAAATATATTCCTCGTAAATTACTACGACTTTACGACAAAAATGAATTTCATCGTAAAGTCGTAGTAAAGTTACAAAGAAACGGTTTCGTCGTAATTGACATGTAAATTTACGTTGATTGTACGAGAAAAGAGAAATTTTTGTCGTAAAGTCTGTAACTTTACAAAACTTTTACGAAGAAACATTTCATCATTATTTTTTGGTAAGCGTGTTTTACCAAAACAGATTTCATTGTAAGGGTTCTTAAGCCGAGCAAGTTAACTACATTCCATACACTCGTCTTAGAGTTTCCGAAAAAACTTAGTTAGCTGCTATAAAAGTTATACCTCGTGGACAAATAGTTGTTGGAGAAGAATCACCTTTGTAAGAAGAAGCGTGTCAATATGAAGATCTTTCCGACGATATTACAGATAAAGCAGGTGAAGACGAGCTCGATGCAAGTGATGATATTGATAAAAATTCGAATGATTCAGAATGATGTAATATACTTTTTAATACTGTTTTAAATATATAAATATAGTTTAAGCTTTAAAGCATTGTATGTTGTTTGATTAAAATAATTATTCCTCGGATTTTAAGGATTTAACTGGAGTTTAGGTTTTAAGAGAAAATGGGATAAAGGAGAGGATGGGGTAAAAGGATATGATGTTATGGGTAACGGACTTTGGGTTTAGGAATTTGATTTTCAGCGATTCATATATAGTCCTAGTAAATTTGTGTAATGGAAAACACATACCTGGTAGATTCCTCGTAATACACATATCCTTGTAAATTCGTTGTAATGTTTTCTTTGTAAATTCTTTGTAATGCTTTCCTTGTAAATTCATTTTAATGTCGTTTAATTTAAAAAAACGCGGGTCTGGTTGATTTGTCGTAATAGAAAATTCTAGTAAATTCGTGGTAGTGGCTTAAACACACGGGCATGGTAGATTCTATGTAATACACGTGTTCTGGTAAATTTGTTATAATGAGTTCCTTATAAATTAGTTGCAATGCTTTCTTTGTTAATTCGTTGTAACTTTACAAGCTTTTACGATGAAACTTGTTACCATTATTTTTTGGTGAAAACGTGTTTTAAAGCGTGCTTTTACCAAACTGATTTCGTTGTAAGGGTTCTCAAGCATAACAAGTTAGGTTCATTCCATACCCTCGCCTTATAGATTCTAGAATAACTTGGTTAGTTGCTATCAAAGTTACACCTGGTGGACGAATAATTGCTGGAGAAGAACCACCTTTGCAAGAAGATGCTTGTATCACTGATGTCGAAGTACCTGAACAACAAACTATGACATCCTTTTTATTTATTTGGATGACCTTCATTATGAAGATCTTTCCGATGATATGACGGATGAATCAAGTGAAGACGAGTTTGATGCAAGCGATGGCAATCGTTGTACTGATATTGATGAAAATTCGAATGATTCAGAATAATGTAATATATATTTAAATATATATATATATATATATATATATATGTAAGACTTAATGCGTGTGTATATTGTTTGATTATAATACTTATTCTTGGTTTTTAAGGATTTAATTGAATTTTAGGTTTAAGGAAAAATGGGATGAAGGGGAAGATAAGGTAAAAGAGATATGATGTTATAGGTAAGAGACTTTGGAGTTTAAAGATTTGATTTTCAGGGATACAAATATAATTATAGTAAATTCGTTGTACTGGTAAACACGGACCTGGTAGATTCTTTGTAATACACGTGTCCTAGTAAATTCGTTGTAATGTTTCCTTTTAAATTCGTTATAACTTTAAAAATGCGGACCTGGTATATTTGTCGTAACACGAATAACGCGTGCCTAGTAAATTCGTCGTAAACTTAAAACGCGGGCCTAATAGATTCCTCGTAAAATTACGAGGACTTTACGAGGAATGTTGTTTCTTTATATAAACTTGCAACATGAACGAGGAATGCCTTGTTCATTCCTCTCTACCCATTCCTCCCTCTTCTTCTCAAGGTATGTTTTTATATTAGTTTAGGTAGTTCTAGATAATTAGTTTAGGTGGCTAGTTCAAAGCTATATTCAAAGATTATGTTGCGTATTTAAACTGATTAGATTTTTTATAAAATTTATAAGACTCATAGGAAACGACCACTCATTTATTTCGAGATGTTTGTCGACAGTGTTTGGGACATCTTATTTGGTCCATCATTTACTTCGGACCCGGAGGCAATTCCCAACTCTCAAACGTCTCAGAGAGTTTCTCGGACCCCTCCTCCTCTTACCCCTTAGATACCCCCACAGATGCCTCCACCTCAAGCCCCAACAGCCAGAGTTTATTTGGATTTGTTTGTGCATCCATCTGCACCCGCTTCTGCAGAGAATGTTGGACGAGAGACGACATCATCACGGGACACAACATCCTCTTCCCAGTCCCATGGATCAAGTACGAGATTCTGGGAATAAGCCACCTCAACAACTACTTCCACGACGACGACGTCTTCCGTTAGCTTTTTTGTTTTTTATTTTTTTGTATTATAAAATTAAACATTATTTTATGACATTTATATATATAGCTTTCATATTTTAATTTTCAATATTTTTGTTTATAATTTAACTATTCTAATTTTATGAATAAATTAAAAATAAGTATGAAATATTAATTCCTCGTAATATTTACAAGGACTCCTACAAGGAAATATTTGTAAAGTCCTTGTAAGTTTACAAGGACTTTACATGGAAAGACTTGTAATTCATCGTAAAATATTACGAGGATTTTACAACGACTTCCTTGTCAATTCCTTGTAAATTGTACAAGTAATTAAAAATGACATTACATGGAAACTATATGAATCCTAACTTCGACATTACGATGACTCCTAACTACGATATTACGACGAAGATGTCTCTTTTGCTTTTATGACGAATCAGTGTGTCATTATTATTACGAGAAAGTTATGATGAATCTTCTATTACGACAAACGTTTTACAATAAAACACACTTCCTTGTTAATTCGTCCTAGCTCTTCTATTACAACAAATTAACAAAAAAAAGAAATCGTCCTTGTAATTAATATGTTTTGTAATTAATATGTTTTTTTGTAGTAATCTGCTTTTTCTCATTTCAAGAGCAATTAATTGCCACACTAAAAAAATATATGTCACACAAGCATAAATTATCTACTACATCAAGGAATACGTGTCACGCATTCTTAAATCTTTATCTATTGTTTATTAAGAACCAATTGGGTTTGAAGTCATTTGTATTGGGAATGCGTTTCAAATCTGCTTGTAACTTTATGGCCTATGACCTATTAATACAAAATATTGACAAAGAATAAATTATAGAATTGATTTGATACTGAACAACAACAAACTAATGACTCGGATACAAATGACTCGGATACAAATGACTCGATACAACTGCATACACAACACCGTCACGCCACCTCTCTTTTGCATATATCTTAATTATTTATTTCTTTTAAATTTTTTTTGGTAAACTAGGAAGTGATCCGGATTTAATGGCTCGACTAATCCCCTTAGGATTAAAGAAAAGGGCTGGTTATTTAATTCCCTCAGGATCTCAAATTGGAGATCTTTGGCATAAGTGACTCGGATCCTTTCCAACTGGGCTAGCTCGTCATGAGTTCCTTCTTCATATTTGTTTCATTTTAATATACTTTGTTCACTTTTATATTGCATTAATATAAAAATAACAAAAGATTCCTGATTTTGCTCATGTGACCGATGACCAAGTCGTGACAAAGTTAATACACACGTGCTGTAAATGAAGATGCATGCACTTATTCACTTCTATTGCTTTCATGTTTCAACGTATTAATAGTTTCTTTTTTTAGTTTTATTTATATATTTTTTTTACAACTGTAGTGTGATCCCAAAATACTTTGTAGACCCAGAAAATTAATGAGACGATTACCGTAGAAGGCACTTTTATATTCTTTTTTTGACAAGATAAGACACATTTAATTTGAGGGTACTTTTTTTAGAATTTAAGGTGAAAGGTGGACGAAAGTGCCATGTAGTGAACCAAAAGCAAACCAAAAGTTTGGTTTATGGTTTTGGTTTAGGTAAGTAGTTATGTCTGGGTTAAGGAAACTTGTGGTGTATTTTAGAAGCGATATGTCTTATTTTGTGATCCCAAGATTTTAAAGTGATGTAACAAATTGTATGGTTGAAATTGAAAAGTCCAGGTTGCCGATGGCGACATGAGTCTAATGTTGTTAAGGCAACAAAAACTTCCAAAACCTGCTAGCAGAGGAGGCAAGTGTAAGAGAAAGGTTGATTTTTTATTTTTCGTATTAGATTATGTCCAATCCTTCATCATTTGTCTTTGTACAAAAATCTTTTTAAAATTGTTCGTTGATTCAAAGTTGTTTGTTGCGTGTAGGTTTTCTCGATAGAAAAACAATGCATGTTTATTTGTGGCGAGTGGGTCTTGGGTGTTGGAGGGAAGTGGGATTTTGTAGTCGACAAAACGTCGGATGGCGAGGGTGGTGACTGTTTACGACGGAATAGGTTTGAAAGAGCTTGAAGACAATGTGTTACGGGAGTTCAACATTGACGAGGGTTCTTTTGAGGCTCTAATAAGTTACTGGCCACCAACGACGATGGAGTTAGCCACTGGTATAACAACGCCTCCAGTTCTACTGACAAGTGAAGGGGCTATACGGTTTTTCCTTCAGCATTTTTGGGCAAAGGGGTCGATGAATCTTTTTCTTAGGTTCGAGGCGGTTGTTAGAGCTAACGATAACGAGTATGTTGATGATTCAGGCATGGGTTTTGTAACTCCGGCGATGGTGAAAAGGAAAGGTTCAAAGGGGTTTCGTTCTAGCGTCTAAGAGAGGCTACGTTTCAAGTGGAGGTTCAAAGGAGCATGTTGTTAATCTGGAATATGTTGAGTTCGTGCATGAGGTGGAGAAAGTTGAGGAAGAAATCAACTGTGGCAGCAACTTTAGCAGAGGATCTGAAGGAACTAACGTTGTTAGTGGTGCACGAGAGGATTTTGTGGATGACAATGTAGAAGTAGACGAGAGGGATGTAAGACCTCGAGGCTATGATAAGGAGTTTTGGAGCCCACTACTTATGGGTGATTACGGTGGCTCAAACGCTGTTAATGTGAAATACAATGAAGACGAGATTGTGAATGGCATAACCAAAAAGAAAAGGCCACGGTAGTACGCGTGTACAACTAACAACGCTTTTGATCACATGTTAGAAAAGACAGTGGGGGAGGTGTTGGAAAAAGTGAGAAGCTTGAGGACAACAACCCCAGGTTTCGAGGGATAGGGCATGAATCTGTTCATGAAAAGCGTCCACGAGCCAGTACACGAAATTTAAAGGAGGTAGATGATGAGGAGTTTGATATTCCCCTGTTGTTTGATGACACAAGTTATGATGCTGCTGAGATACCCGATATGGATGAAGGTGATGGTAGGATCTATGTTGGGAAGGTATTTGGTAATAAGGAGGATTGTCAAATAGCACTTGCTATTTACGCCATCAAAAAACCAATTCCAGTTTAAGCAGACAAAGACTCGTGTTGATTCTTTTGTTGTTGAGTGTCCAAATGATCAATGTGATTGGAGGGTGACAACACATGAGATTAGGGGATGTGGTTATTATGAGATAAAAAAAGCTCAATTGGATCACAACTGTCCAATCAAAACAAGGATGGGGTACAAGAGCAGAGCCACGTCACATGTAATTGCTGCAGTTTACAAGTTTAAGTTTGGTGATTTAGGGAAATGTCGAGTTTGCTATAGAGTTGCAAGGGCTTGTACTAGAAGATCTTTGTGTTAACACATCTTACATGAAATGTTATAGGGCAAAAGAGAAAGCTGTTTTTCGAATTTGTGGTACCGATGAGGATTCTTATCTGAAGTTGCCTGAGTATTTGTACATGTTGAAGCTTGCAAATCCTGGGACTGTGGCTGACATCTAGACATAGACAGATGATGAAGGTTCGAAAAGACTTTTGTACCTGTTTCTTGCTTTTGGTGCATCGATCTCTGGGTTTAAAAAACTCAGGATTGTTTTGGTGATTGATGGGACACACCTTGGAGGAAAATACAAAGGGCATGCTACTTACAGCAAGCGGGCATGATGCAAATTTCTAGATTTTCCACTTGCTTTCGCAGTTGTGGACGCGGAGAATGAGGATGCGTGGACATGGTTTCCTGCAGAAGGTGGAGAGGATTTTGGGTGACTCGCTTAGACTGGCAATCATATCTGACCGTGCTACATGCATTGCCACAGCCGTGAAGCGTGTGTACCCCAGAGTACAACATGGATCGTGCATTGTGCATTTGGCTAGGAACATCAATTCTAGGTATTCTAGCAAAAGTCTAGCAAAAATGGTGACTGCAGCCAACGATGGCTTATAGGCCACGTGAATTCAAAGATTTGTATGCAAAGATTAGGGCTGCTAATAGTGCATGTGGTGTATACTTAGGAAAGATAGGGGTGGCTCACTACTCACGGGCAAATTTCCCTGGGGAACAATACAATGTTATGACGAGCAACATTGCGAAGCAGCTAAACAAAGCTTTGAAGGAAGGCAGGAATGCTTCAATTATGGAGTTGTTGATTTTTATTCAGCGGATGATGACACGTTGGTTCAGTGCGAGAAGGACAAAAGCTGAGAAACATAGAGGGTTAGTGAGTGTGGAGGTGGACAAGGAGATGAGCAAGAATATAGCCAATGTGCGTGGGAGCAAGATAAATTCGATTTCAAGCTGGAATAGTGAGATTTTGGGGAAGTATGGTGCAAAAGAACAAGTGTGGCTGGCTGATAAAAAATGCAGTTGCAAGTATTTTGATCAAATTAAAATCCCTTATGGACATGCAATGATAGCAGCAGATGGTGTGGGGGTGCCGTATGATATATTGGTTGGTCACTGTTACAAGACCACAACATGGACGGAAACATATGTTGGGGATAATAAACCCTGAAGGAGATCCTAGTGATGTGAAGGTGCCTGAAGATGTAAGGGAGATGGTGATGATGCCATCATTAACCAAAAGGCCAGCAGAGAGACATCACAAAACCCGCATTCCTTCAACCAGAGAGTTCCCGGTGAGTGTTGGTTCAGTTGTGGTGATGAACTTGTGTAATAGTGCTTTAATGAATTTATTTGTAACAGGTGGTGAAAAAGAAGCTTGTGCCAAACAGGTGTGGTAGGTGCCGTCTTGAAGGTCACAACAGGGCGAGATGCACAAATTCAATCTAGACCCTTAGTGTGGCGCTTTGGTTGCTGAGTTGAGTCAAGATTGATATTTTGTGGTTACTTTTAGTTTGTGGTTGACTGTACTCAAGAATGATATTTTGAAAACTGTTGCAGTTGTGGAAACTGATATGTTGAGGTTGTTTTTTGTTCTTGATACCTGTTACTAGACAGTTTATATTTGTTGGAGAAAGGATTTGCAAATGGCGAGGTTGTTTTTGTTGGCAATCAGAAGTTGTTTTTGTTGAGTTGTGTGTGATGATTTTATGTGGAAATCAGTGAGTTTTTGTTTTTGTGGATGTCAACTGTCTAATATGTGTGTACATGTAAAAAAAACAGATTTTGTTAGTCAGGTAGTAGAAAAAACAAAGCTTGGTGGAGGTCTCCACAATAAAACAGAACCGTAGACTTAAGAGATATAGACATTCATGAGTGAAAGTTATGTTTCAAACAACCATTGCATACAAGAAATGATAACATAAAACTAGAGAAGTGAACAAGGAGATTAGGAGATTGCAAGAGTATTGGTCCAAACACATTTTGTCAAACTAGGTTTACATATAGCCAAACCATAGCTCCCAAAACAGCGCAAGCGATGACAATGTTGTTGAGTTGACAGTGGGGTGGCTGTGGTAATTGGGTACATCCTAGGTTGCATCTCTTCTTTGTTTTTTGTTCTGGGCAGACATCAGAAGATCACATTTCTCAGAAACTTTATACATGAGTTCATTTATCTTGTTCTCCCACCTGATTTCTTGCATATCAAACTGGTTCTTCAATGTTTTAGAATGAGTTTGGACATCATCAAGTAGTTCTAAGCGCTTAAAATCAACCATCCTGATCTCTTCAAGGAAAGCTTCGTCAACCCATTTGAAAAGGTGGTTCTCAGTTTCTCTGTGAAAGCAACAAAACAAAAAAGCTCTATGCAGTGGGGAAATGAGGATAAAACACTTAAGATGGGTTCTATGAAACCTGAATTGCTATCTCACAGCGGTAGAATCTCATGTACTGGTTTTCTTTTGTCAAAGAGGCAAATGTTCTGAGGTTCCACCCACACCAATAGCAGCAAGGAACCTCGTGGATAGTGCGCATGGCGGTGTGACGAGAAGAGGCAGAGGATCGAGAGGTACTCATATTTGTAGTTATTATTGTCGTTGTTCTGAATCGCCTCTAGAATTTCGTTTCTGATAATAGATCCCCTAAAAGCGATTAGGGATGTTTATTTGAAAGAAGAGAGTTGAGCAAACCGAAATAGTTTTTTGGTTTGTTGGTTTTAACTTCGGTTATGGATGTAGTTCGGTTTGGTGAAAAGTGTGTTCGTGGACACCGAATCTCAAAAAAGTGTACGAGCTTCACATGTGGATGTGGATGTGATGCGCTCAAATTATGGACATTGTCCCACCAGTTAGGTAGTGACTAATCACACCAGTTAGGAAGTAACAAAAGTGTCTCTTAAGGTAATGGACTTGTGACTAAGATTGTCTATGAAGCAAGCCAAATACAAGCACAAAAATAGAGTTGGTACTCCGAAATTAAATCTTAAGCATATAATTAGAGCCAAATACAAACCCAAATTACATTGGAAAATATGGTTGGCAACACAAGTAGAGTTTAGACAAAACAACATTAAGTAGAGTTTAGACAAGGAGAAAGGAAAGTCATAAGTGATCAGATACAGGTAGAATTATCAGTAGCTAGGTGGCGCATGATAAGCAGGAAGGACGATGGTCTTGTATATGTCCAATGTGTATTGCTTTCGGAAGTCATCAACTATAGCCTCTGTTATCCCAGCCATGTGAGGTTCAGGGTCCCCATGTGCGTGCATCTCCAAGAACTTGATACTGACTGGACCACAATCACCAGTGCACTCGTTGCAGTAGATATCTAGAACACGATACCAAGTAAAAGGCTCAAGCCCGCGAAATTGTGTTTGCTGGTGTTTAGCGACTTTCTTAACGAGGTATGGGAGTGTTGTGAGGACAAACTTCATGAATTGCTCAACTTTCCTGTCGGCATACAGTGAAGGCAGTGGATCTAGTATTTCTACCAATCCCATGTTAGGATTGATGGCCAACCAGCCCAGTGAGAGTCATCCCATATCATAGGAGTGTAGATTGTGCAAAACATCTTCCATCCATTTTTTTCCGGGTCGGAGAACCAATTCAGACAAACTCTTGTCCCAGTGAAAACGATCTTTATCTTTTCAAGCTTTGAACTTCCTAAATTTTCCTGTATTGTTGACGTTAGATAAGGTGTAGTGAAGCTAGTTTCTGGTGGTGGAGAAGTGTTGTGTGCCTAGCAGCTAGCATGTACATGAGTATTTTCATGTGCTGAAAAAGCAGTGTAACCATGTTATGAACGAAAAAAACATAGGGGATCTCAGTACATCTTATCTACCATCCACAACACTTACATATGTTGTTGTCCACTTCTTTGGTTCTACCACTTCCAACATAAATTTGTGGAGAAATCGAATTTGGAAGGCGTGATATGGAAGTTGTTGGAATGTAAGAAATTAGTCTGTGTATGATACGATAAAATAATCAAATTTTAGAGAGTTTGAAGGCTTACACTTGAATGTTTGTTGATAGAGTAGCAAATAACAGGTTCCACTGGGGTTGGGGGAGGGGAGTAATTAGTGCACGTGTTGGGATAGCAAGGCAGCGGAAGAGCTCTAAGGCTAAATGGGTTTCTTCATCAAATGGAAAATGCCTTCGGGTCTCCCTTGCTGGGGAGGAGTCACTGAGATCAACAACATTTAGTTCTTCCTCTTGTTCCTGCCAAAATAAAAAAGTAAACGACTAGAGAGAGTTCTACACTCCTCTAAAAATTCTTCTTAGAATACAATACCTGGACATTGCCAACCGTTTTGTTGAGTGCTAAGTTAAGCTTTGATGTGGCGGTTGCTGAGAAAGCGTTGACTGTTGAAGCATGTTCAACAAACCCGCTACTTTTTGTGGGAGATGTATCAGGGGTAATTGGTTGTGGAGGCGAAGGGAAGAGGGGTGGCTTTGGAGAAGCATGGTGTCCGGAGGAGTCCCATATTGGTTTATCTTTTGATGGGGTGTCATGATGCTGCGGGGGAAGGCTGTTAGGATGAGCACTGATGTCATAGATGGCAGAAAGTGGTTTAATGGAATTAGTGGAGGAGGAGTCTGGGACAAAGAGTGGTGTTATGGGGTATGCTGGTGTGTGTTCCAGAGACTTGTGTTGAGGAGGGTTTTGGACAGGAGACTGGTGATAGAAGGTGTGTTCAGGGGGGTTGTGCTAGATGGAGTTGTGTTCGAGAGAATTGTGTGCAGCGGGGTCGTGTTCAGTGGGGTTATGTATGGGGGAGCTGTGTTCAGGGAAGTTGTGGTGGGGGGGATCTGTGTTCAGGGGAGTTGTGGTGAGGGGAGATATGTTCATGGGAGTTGTGTTCAGTGGAGTTGTGTTCAGGGGAGCTGTGTTCATGGGAGTTGTGTTCAGGGGAGTTGTGTTCAGGGGAGCTGTGTTCAGGGGAGTTTTGTTCATGGGAGATGTGGTCATGGGAGTTGTGGTCATGGGAGATGTGTTCAGGGGAGATGTGTTCAGGGCAGCTATGGGCTTGAGGGATGTGGGCCGAAAAGCTGAGTTCACGGGAACTGTGGGCTGGAGAGCTGTGGGATGGAGAGCTGTGTTCATGAGGGTTGTTGACTAGAGATCCGTAATGTTGAACAGCGTATTGGCTTGCAATTGGTGAGTGGGAGGACAGATCATCTTCCTCCATATGAGAATGCATCTGTTGAGACTTGAAAGACTAAGTGAATAATTTTAAGAATTAAGTGTTTGTTTGAATATGGAATGAAAGCTTATAGTGGATGGTGGGACATCAGAAGCAACGTTGGCTGGTTCGGTTTGACACGCTTGGTTCGATGGTCCTCTTTTCTTTTGGCGATGAATGAGCTTGGAAAAGGTTGAGTGCCCTCGGTGGTGAGGTGTTTTCCTCCTTCTAAGCATCTTGCGCAGCTCTTTTTGCTCAGATTCTAGGTTGACTACTCTAGTTGAGAGATCAGAAATAATCTTTAATAGATGTGCGTTTGATGTGCTGGACCTAGTGGTGCGGTTGAAATAGTTGATGATGCGTCTCTTCTTCCTGCTTGGAGAGGTTTTCTTTATAACATGCTTAGGCTTGAGTGTACTCTTGCTTACAATGGGTTTTGCTTGCGAGTTTTTCTACTGTGTGCAGGTTTCTCACTCTCAGATAGTTCCACAAAAAATGGTTCTGAAGTATTTCCACCAGGCCATTGACTCTTGGTGAATTTGTGATGGCCAGCGATAAGTTTCTCCATATATCGAACACGGTCATCTATAACAGCATCTGCCCATAGCCCACGATCCTTTGTTGGTTTTCAAGGGAGATAATAGGTGTAACCAGAAGCTGAAAAAATGAAAAAAATGTAAGATTGATAGAATTGATATTGGAAACAGTAAAATGTGGGAAAAGATCTCACATGAGGCCCAACTTCCACTAGTTGTGTGTCGATGAGGTTGATGGAGGGGTGATTGGGAAGACAATCATCTTCCAGGTCCATGATTGTTCGATTGTCAAATGGAGCTGGGATCTTGGTCAACAGTTTTGGGATAGCCCGGAACACAACCAATTGTAATGCAATCGGGAAGCCTATTAGTCTGAATGAATCATGCTTGAGCTGACGAACAAGTGTACCAGTAGGGTCTTTGCAACTAATAGGAGCGAACAGAGGAGGTTTCATACATGTGATGGTCTTAAGGAATGACTCCCTGCGCCATGGGAACTCAAGAAACGAGTCG
Organism: Moricandia arvensis; assembly: GCA_905132765.1. NCBI lineage: Eukaryota > Viridiplantae > Streptophyta > Magnoliopsida > Brassicales > Brassicaceae > Moricandia > Moricandia arvensis. Next base: position 63,446 of record CAJHQP010002332.1, on the reverse strand, counting down.
ACGTCTTTAACCATTCTCACATATTTTAGAGTTGGGCGGGCCTTTTGTTTATGAGAAATAAGAACACGATCGACAATCATAATCAAGAAGGAGAAGCCTTGTCGAACCTGGCATGCTAGGTTTTGTCTCTAGCCTGACGCGTATGTCTTCGATTGTAGTGAACTTGTTTTTGCTTATGAGCTTTTTCCAATACGGATCTTTGTTGGGTTGGCTTCGTTCCTTCGCGTAGTGGTCCCAATTCGCCGGAAACTCACCACATGGTAGGCCTGTTACGGTATCAAACTCTTGTAGGCCAAATCGAAGTGGATTACCACCGAAGACGGATCAGAGGGTGTGCTTGTCGTTGCAGACAAGCTGACGAGTGAGGAAAGAGTGGATCATTTTACAAGAAACAGGGCTTTGGCGAGCAGGTATTTCAAATAACTTCCCGAAACAAGAAGCTCTTATTTTCTTGAACTCCGGGGTTCCACGAAGCAGATGTCTGATGAACGGAAGGATGTCTGGTTTTGAGTATACGTTTAATCGAGCGCAGGGGAACCTGTCGGTAGCGAACAATCTCGGTGGGAGCCGCTGGTCCACCCCTTCGTTTCCTGGTTCGTTTCCTGGTTTATAATGAGATTCATTAGTGGAGAAGGGTCGGAAAGTATCATAGATTCATGTCAGAATCAAAAGAAAAAAGGAGATGATGCTATAAAAATGGATATTTTCAACCCTAGAACTGACCTTGCATGTCGGTGACGATTGAACTACGGCCTCTACGCTTAGCCATGATTGACAAAATCGGAAAGTGAACTCTGGATTTATCCGATATGGAGATCTTCTTCTTTTGTAAATCGCCGTTTGGGATTCTAGGGTTGGAGAAAGGGGACTTTTTTCGAAGGGGAAAAAAGTTTTTTTTTCTTGTCCACGGGATTATGGTCGAGTTACGATGACCCCAACTTTTCTTAGCTAGATGGTTTAATCTGGTTTCACTCGGTTTGGTGTGAATTGATCAAACAATTAGATTTTCTTGGTCGGAGGGCGAGAATGTCTTTGTACTAGTCAAAAGTGTGTTCCAGGCAACTTGTTACCTATAGTGATATTGAAAAGTGGAAAAGTGACCTTAGAAGTAACAATTTCAAAATTAATCACCACAAGATATGTAGAAATCCATATTTTTAGGCCACTTAAGACGTCTGCGTATTTTTAGGCCACTTAAGACGTCTGCGAATGGCCAGGTTCGAACCAAGGTGACAGTACTCGCAACTGTAAACCTTTTACCATCACAGAGCTGGAGGCTCTGGTTAATTATTTTTATTTTGGGTTTAAATATTGGTAAATCTCTCAAATAACCATTTTTAAGTTTTTGTCACAAAAATAGACCTCAAAGAAAAAAATATCAAAATAACCCTTTTTATATTTTAAAAGTTAATATTTTTTTATTTTTTTTAATTTTAAGTCAAATCTCCAAAAACCCACCCCATAACTCTAAACCCTAAGTCTAGATTAGTTAATCCAAGGATATAAATGTATATTTACATCCTTTAATAAAGATTCTTTGATCATTTTTTAAAATTGTTTTGATGCAAACTTTTTAGATCTATTTTATGGTATTCCTCTTTAAAAATAAATATTCTGATTTGTTTGCCTAATAAAATACAGTGAGGGTAATTTGAAGTAAGTTCGTTAATATACCAAAGTTGAACATGGTCCAAAACTTTGTTGAAATTTCCAACTTTGATCCCTCAGCAAATCCAAAGAGATGAAATTATCTGATTTTTCTTTGTTAATTATAAAGAGAAAACCTTTGGATTCATAATCAAACGCAACTTTCGATAATATTTTTGGCAGGTAGGTTAATAAATTACTTCTATTAAGCGTATACTATTGATTCAAATGTGAGCTCGATAGCACCAAAAACAAATTTTATAATTGGTTGAGATTTACCATACTTCTAATTTATGATAATTTGTAAACGTGTTTTCATGTATTCCAGATTATATAGTTAAGAAAAGGAGAAACCTACCTATATGTCATATATTCAAACCGCCTATGGCCTAACAAATTAATTAAGAGTGTCACTGACCGGTCCAACAATGAGAAGAAATGATCATCTAGATGGTCAAAATATATATATATATATATATATATATATATATATATATATATATATTATACATTAGGCTCAAGTGATGATTAAATAAAACCTGTTCGAATTAGGCCTCGTGGAGATTGCTTTCTCCCAACCTTTGATACTCTGGTAAAACGTTGAGATAACAGCTGTGGAAACCAATAGTCCGACCCAACAAAACGAGCTATTGCTTCTGCTAAATTGAGGAATTTACGGTGGAGCCACAAACAAAAACTATAACATATCAACTAACACCTCCTATGTTCCTCAAAATACATAATCGTTAATTTTGAAAGTGTCTTAAATCTCTAGAATCGTTAATGTTAAAACACATTTTGTTATAACAATTGATATTCCATTTCAATTATGTCTATGTGATGATTTCTAGAGAGTGATCCATATTGTTTGGAAGTATTGTCTGTAATTTTCTACTAGGTGGATTGCCCGCACATGCGGGCATATACATTTTATAAAATTACTTATCTTTATATACATTATTAATTTAAAACTATAAAAGAAATTATTATTATTATACTAAATTAATATTTTTACTTGATTAATATTTAGTTATGTTTTTTTTTGTTTTTGTAATTTAAATTTTTTATTAAAAGATTTCTTTTGGATAACAACACAATATATATATATATATATATATCAGAATTATCTTTTTATTTTAAATATTTTTTAGATTTTGGATAATTCTTACTATTATTAATTTTAATCATTTATCTAATAAGAATAATTTAAATTCGTTTTTATTTTTGAATAATTTTTATATTTTATTCATTAAGGGTATAAACGATATTAACCACTATAACTTTTAATGTGGGAGCTCCGTTGCGAAAATTCACTTCGCAAATAATAGTATAGATGTTGTAAACATTTTTATGTATTTTAACATTGATAATTGTTAATAAAAAGTGAAAAATTGTTCTATTAAATATTAATCATATTTCTCTATATTTTTCACCTTTTGAAATAATATATTTTTTAATTTCAAACATTATAGTGTAGTATATCTAGAGTATACAATCATGTTTTCTCATGGCTGTATATGTTATATTCGTCAATGCCATCAAGTATCTTCGCTTTTACTGTGTATTTCCTAGGCACAAGATTAAAATTAGAAGGAAATGGAAGAAAATGTTACCCATTTAATAACGTCAACATCATGACTATATCTTTCGTATTGCTTCTCAAATTGGTTAGTTAATTGGTTAGTTAGCAAATTAACATTACTTTCTATGACAAGCAAAAAAAAATTAGAGTTTATTAAAACTTAAAAAGAAATTGGGTTGTTGTCCCTGGAACAGTAGATCAGCCCCTGTGAATAGCAAAGGGTTGATACGGTTGGATTGTTTTGTGGGACAAGACAACGGTTAATATAAAATAAGGGACCCGCTAAACGTCTCTGATTGTCAAAAATCGATAATTTCTTTCCGGTAAAGATCCGTTTCGGAGATTTCTTAAACGTTTTAGTTACTTTTTATTTTCACGTTAAGTTTTTTAGTCTCTTTATTGATCAAGAATGAATCGTAAAATAATGATTTATGTACAAACAGAAAAAAACGGTCTGTAACTCGCGCGCTCTCCACGCAAAGAGAAAACTGAAGGTCGGGAGGTAAGAAGATGCAATGAAATTACGATTGTGCCCTCATTAAAGAATGTAATAAATTGATAATGAATTAAAAACTTTCTTAGGCTTCGAACCTGTGACTAAGAAGTTTATTTCAACTCATTATAACGCTAGTCAGGCTACAATAACACGCTGTGTCGATGATCTCCCGAAACAATTATACATATATGTAGATATTTATTATGATAGCAACTTGACCTAACCAAAGCTGACATACATGCATCAGAATCACCATACAATAACATAGACACATAAACTGATTTTATGCATAAATATATATATAACATAAGATGTTTTTATTATATGTATATATATACGTAGTAAAATACAAAATTCTTCGCCGCGCATACTCCCGCGTTTTTTTCGCGCATTCAATAAATCGCTAGCACGGTGTGCAAGAATCGCACGCGTACCCGCTAAATCGGTCTCTGAATGAAAGGAATAGCGATCAAAAATCAAAATAACAAATCTTTTTTTCTTTGTAAAGATCCAAATAACAAGAGATCTTTCTTATACGTTTTAGTTAGCAAGTTATTATTGCCACTAGTTATAGTTGTTTTAGTTACTCTTTATTGTACTAATTAGAGTTGAATCTGATAAATTTTATCCTAAATTTAGTGGAGACATTGAATTGCATGCATGTTTGAGGTATTTTCTGCAGAATAAAAATAGAAGAATTTGTGAAGTAACCACCAAGATTTCAATAACCATGAAAAATATAGCACTTATAATTCAGAAATGAATTTAATAAATAATGTCTTTTCTACCCTTTCCACCACAAACCGAAGGTTACTATACCATTTGGCTATTATTATGTTTTATTTATATAGTATAGATACACAATATTATACTATAAACTATTTGCTATCATATATTGTTAGTTTTTAAACTAAATTAGGATGAGTAATAATGAAAATTATGTGAAGAAAATATTAATAGTTGATCAATACTGATTTAAAAGATTGAATATGGTAAATTTTGAGAATCTATTTTTAAATAAACTAGTATAAAACTAGTAAAAATGGTATAGAATTAAAGGTGAATCAATAAGAGATAATATATGATTTCTTAAAATGATATAATGATATCATATTCAATGTAGTATAACAGAATAACTTAAAATTATTTATTTATAGTTTTCTAAAAAGTGTATAAGTTTAAAATCACAATCTTATCTTTTTTTTTATATCAAAGGAAAACAGATTCTAAGTGGTTCTGTGAACCATGGGGGGAGCTCCGAGTCCATGTGAATAACATAAAGCGGCTGCCGTCGAACTGAGCGTGCGTCTGTCTGCCTGAGTATTTTGTGTTAGAGAAACATGAATTATCCTAATTATCTCTGAGTAGGTAAAACTCTGTCGAAGCTGCTTGATGTCCTCCAAATATGATGCAAATGCAGGCTATTCCGCTGGTGTTGAAACCATCTTCACCAATTGAGAACAATCTGTTGAAAAAATTACATGAACCTAATGTAGATTCCTCATGCATTCCATTGCCCATATAAGGGATTCAAACTCCGAATGGAGGGATGAAAGCGGTGCCCTGGTATTCCGAGCTCCCATTAAACCTTCGAAACCTGGTAAGGTGCTGTACCAACCTTGTCCTGCAATAATCTCCCCCTTTTTCCATGAACCATCTATGAAGCACCATCGTCCTGGAATATCTGGTAACGATGAATCATGATTGGTAATACCTTGTATCGCCGGTTGTTGAGCCTCGGTCCAGAGTGTTGATTCCGTTTCTGCCAGCGTGAGTGTAACTTGAGGGTCGATGTCCAGATTGCTGAAAGTTTTATTATTTCGCGCCTTCCATATATACCATATTATCCATGCAAACTGGTGATTCGTGTGTTTGACTCTCCGGTACAAATAATCCATGTTTGTGTAAAGTGATGTCCCAGGGAAACCAGTTTGGGCGCGAGGAATCTTAGATAATGCCCATGTTTGAATTGCTGGGGGGATTTAAAGAAAACATGATTTATTGTTTCCTCTTCTGCGCCACAGCAAGAACACTGTATTTCTCCTCTAATTCCTCGATCATGTAAATTCTTCTTAACCGATAAGCATCCCGACACTATCTGCCAGAGCAAATGTTTGATCTTTGGGGGACAGCGAATTTTCCAAGAATATGCTTTTAAAGGTATGACATTTGGGCCCAATACAGCTAGCGGAGGGTCACCGTTTCTGTATACGATCACAATCTTATCATATCTAAAAAGATGATACTTTTCTAGTTGAATTTTAAATTTGATTTATTATGTAGTTAGATGAATAAAAACAAATAAGATTATAGGGAGAGGTATAAATACAAAAATTAAAAATCTAACATAATAGATTTTATTCATTAAAAGAGCACGCAATGAGAAAAAAGACCAAAAGAGATTTCATCAAAGAGACAAAAACTATTATACCCTTACTTTATATATATATATATATATATAACTATTTATATAAATAAAAAATATATTTTTTATAATTTTAAAATTATATTTTTGAATTTGATTTTTTCACATTTTTTATTTTTTCAAAATTTTATTATTGGAACTTTAAAAAAAAATTGAAACTATTTTTAAAGTTTGATTTATTTATTTACTTATTTTTTACAAAATTTTAACCCCACCCATAAAATTTCACTTCTCAGATTTGAAGCCTAAGTATGTAGTAGTTAATTATAAGGTATAAGTGTTTATTTATTTTTTTACTGAAACATTTTGGTAATTTTAACTCTTGTGAACTATATTTATGATAAATATTTTAAGGTCATCCTAGAGAATTTCTCAATTTTTTTGTTAATTATAATTTTAATTTTTGATACAATTCAATTTCCTATAAAATTATTGGTCTACAAAGAAAATATAAAACTATGAAAGTTACCTTTGACCTTGGCTATAAGCAGGGCAAGGGTCAAAATAAAGTTAACTTAATTAAATATATAAATAAAAGGTGTTACCGAATGCGATGATGATTGTTTGTTTTTAGAGCATTTCTAATTCACTTTATTTTTCACTCTAAAACAAATTTAGAGATAAAAATTGTAACATTAAGATTGCTCATGGCTAATAGACTTATGAGGTGCACATTCAGCTATGGACGTCATTCTGGGCGACGGACGATACATTAGTTTTTTGGAGGCTCAAAATATTTTGTTTACTATCACCACAAGAAATTTTCCAATGGTTTGGCCACTTCTCAATTTTTTTGTTAAATATAATTATATTGTTTGATACAATTCAATTTCCTATAAAAATATTGGTCTACAAAAAAAATATAAAACTATGAAAGTTACCTTTGACCTTGGCTATAAGCAGGCCAGTGTCAAAATAAAGTTAACTTAATTAAATATATAAATAAAAGGTATCATCGAATGCAATGATGATTATTTGTTTTTAGAGTATTTCTAATTCGTTTCATTTTTCACTCTAAAACAAATTTAGAGATAAAATTGTAACACTAAGATCGCTCATGGCTAATAGACTTCTGAGGTGCACATTCAGCTATGGGCGTCATTCCGGGCGACGGACGGTACGTTAGTTTTTTGGAGGCTCAAAAGATTTTGTTTTCTGATCATGCAATCATCACAAAAAATTTTTTAATGGTTTGGTTTCACGCATACAGTATCGCAAATCACTTTTCAATAAGTCACTTATCCTTTTACTACTCCGGTTCAAATATGTTTAACTCTGGAGTTCTTAGGCATCAGGAGCTTATGATGAGTTTAGCTTTCTTCGAACTTGATCCTACCGAAGGCTTAGGGCTGCTCTAGACCTTTTCCTATCCGGGGGTGACCAGGTTTACACTTTGAACCTTCAGCAATGGGATAATGGAGAATAGGGGACGGTCCAAGCCTTAGGAGAGCTGGAATTCAGGGTGGGCTCTCTATCGGATTTTCCTCAATGCAAAGCGCTGGTTGGTTTACAATGGATGCTCTGGCCATTTGGGTTGCACTCTCCTCCAACTATCCTTGTTCTTATGATTGTCTTAAACGTTCTTTACAAGCAGCTCTTTCCATAAGTTCTGCCACACTAGTATAACTTATAATTTAAAATGAGTTTAATTGAATTTTCAATGCGCTATTATATCCGAACTGAATCTAAGTAATTCGACCAGCACCGAATAAACCTTTTATAAAATGTGAATGAAACTAAATTTGTGCCCCAACAAAATCCAAACATGAATTGACCCCGAATTGGAACCGGTTAGACATTCCAAGGCCGTACCTAATATTTACTGTTATTGAGATATCCAGGTACGATGAGAAATAATGTTCTTTCCTCTTTACCTAACTTTGCCTCCAAGGACGTGGCAGACAAGTGTCAGACAGGTGTGATGATCTCATCTATTTTGTCGTTTTTAGCGCCGCCTAACGTCACCCTTGTATACGTTATCCTGCCACGTGAAAGTAAATATCACCCATTTCTTTTTTTTCTTACAGTGATAGATCCTTTGTCAAGTACTATTGTTTGTCCCCTAAATATACATTAGAAATATATACTCCATATCAGTTTCGCGGTTGGTCCCCATGCGGTTGTATAAAATGATATTTATTAGTAGTTTTCAAAGGCAGTCATATTTGTCTCTATGACCTATGAGAATATAACAATAAAATATAATCTACTTTCAAATATCTAATAAATTCCATGTCCCTATATATAACGGATTAAGTTTTGAAATAAGTTACTGCTAGAACAAACAAAAAAGAATTCTCAATCTACCATGAATTCCTCTTCGAGTTCTTGGAGCTCATCACAAGAATCATTCTTGTGGAACGAGAGTTCTTTCCTAGATAAACCATCTTATCATGATTCCTTCTTTGACCCTAACTATAATTACTCCGATGACTTCTTCTCATTCGAGTCTCCGGAGATGATTGTTAAAGAAGAAACCCAAAACGGCGACGTTTCTAACTCCGAGGAAGAAGAAAAGATTGGTACTATTGATCAAGAGAAGTCATACAGAGGAGTAAGGAAAAGACCATGGGGAAAATTTGCGGCTGAGATAAGAGATTCGACAAGGAACGGGGTTAGGGTTTGGCTCGGGACCTTCGACAAAGCCGAGGAAGCTGCTCTTGCTTATGATCAAGCGGCTTACGCAACAAAAGGATCTCTTGCGGTACTCAACTTCCCCGTGGAAGTGGTCAGAGAGTCGCTCAAGAAAATGGAGAATGTGAATCTTGAAGATGGAGGATCTCCAGTAATGGCCCTGAAGAGAAAACATTCGCTTAGAAACCGGCCTAGAGGGAAAAAGAGATCTACGTCTAATTCTTGTTCTTATTCATCTTCATCTTCAAGAAGTAATAAGCAGAGTGTAGTGAAGCAAGAAAGTGGTACACTGGTGGTTTTTGAAGATTTAGGTGCTGAATACTTAGAGCGACTTCTAATGAGCTCATGCTGATCTTGTAATTGATTCCAGGCTTCCAGCAATAACAATTATTAAAACTTTAATTTTGTGGTAGTTTTGATATTCGTTTGTTCGTTCTGTAGTTTCTTTGGTTCTGTTATTTTTCCTTCGTTGTATCCAAAGAAATTATTGGAAGGGAGGCGATGGTGATGTTGAACTATATATATAAAAAAACTCTATTATTGGGGTATATGGCTGGAGAGTGTCCACTAGAATAAGATTATTACATGGTTCTTAGCGTAAATTCTTAGATACTGTTAAAGAATTATTTTTTATTTTTTAATTAAAAATTTTTAAAAATGTCTTTTAAATCTTGTTCTTAATTGCTTTAATAATTTTGTTTGTGTTTTACTATATTCACACGGGTAAAACATATTAAATAATCAAATAAAATAGTAGAGGATAAAATTAAGTATCTTAAATAAATCATTACTGCTAGTCTAAGAGTATGACTTTTAAAAAAAGAGAGACTACGAGTCTTAAAATCTATCAAGTCAATCCACAGAAAAAGAAGTTGATATATAACTATAAAGCCTTTTGAGGGTCGGATAATTTGATTACATCTATAAAGGTATGATCCTTTTTTAGTTTTTTTGTCAACTGGTTCATTTCATTGAAATGAAAAGTCCACTAACTGGGCATTATACAAGCAAGTTCAGCCATCAGATTTACAATATATATATGACCCAATCGAAGCCCAAATTGTTGTCAAAAGCTGTAAAAGATGATAACGATGTACGCCTGGCAACCACGTGTCGCACCATTGGGCAGTCGACCATTCTAGATTCGTGACGAGAGGACCGATGCCGTCGCCGGCGACATGTCGGACAGATCACCACCAGCCCCGCCGTCCACTCGGCATAAATGTCATCATAATATATATGCTATAAACTAGTTAAGTGGCCGTACGTGAACTAGAAATGATTTATAATTCTTTATTTAGAGAAATAATTAAAGTTTTAATAAAATAATTCGTAAGTTTTTAGGAGATTGAAACATATCATTAAAACATCATAATAAGTAAAATAATTCATCATATTATATAATTGGTCATTCCCAATACTTTAGTTGATCATTGGTTTTGGTTGATCTTATCACCTTATCCTTTAACTTCATTTAGCAGTAATGCTTCATACAAAGAAAAACAAAAAAATAGTACTATAATCAACTATTATAGAAAGCTAGATCAACAAAACTAATAAAATTGACCAAGTGCAATTGGCCTAATGATAAAAGGATTTCGACTGAAGTTTCTATCTTGGGTTCGATTTCTTTTGGCCACCTATAGATATTTTAAATGACAAAAAACCCGAATTTCTATGAGTTTTGTGATGATTAGTCTTTGGATATAGAAAGTTTTTAAGGTCCACAAGAGTTATAAAAAAAATCAATAAAAATAAAAATGAACAAACCATCGTTATATACCATATAAGAAAAAAATCTAAATTGATATTCAAATTACCCTTGAATAAGTTGGGTCACGGCTCACGATATTTTTTTTAATCAACACAATTTCATTGATTTCATAAAATTACTGATACATGGCCCAACAAAGCTCAGAATACACGTAAGTAATTGATATAGCGTTAAGTAACACGTGTAACTATCGCAGGTGAAAATCATACACATGGCTTAAAATAGAAAGAAGATGACCCGTTTCTTGATTTGTGTATTGGCAATGAACAAGTTTGCTCTCCGATCATCTTCTCCGATCTCCATCACATGTTTTCATCTGCCTAGAGCACCAAAAGACAATCAATATCATTACTCCCCTCCTCCTTTTGCCAAAGCGGCTACTTGAAATTAGAGTATCCATCAACACTGATGTTAATTCGAAGAAAAAACTCAGTTGATTTGAAAAAAAAATCTTCATTGGACCATCCTAACACGGATGTCAACTCTACTGGACCATCCTTAAATCAGCCAAGCTAATTTCATCACCACCGGTTTCTTTCCTATCCAGGATACTTTACTCTCAAACCGATCTAGTGGATCCACACAAGGGACGAGTGATATAGCCTATTTATTACTAGTTTTAGGTCATGTTATAGATTCAGAAACGTTTTGAAAATATATAAAGATACTTGGAGCTTTTGAAGTATTTAGAGAAGATGAATCCGTAGCTTACCATTTGAAGAGTCGAAGTACACGACTGTCGTAGATCGACGACATAACCTTGGAGTCGACTGATGTTAAAAGACCAAGGTCGATCGATGATGCACACTTGCCATCGATCGTCATCCAAATCACAGACAACCTATTCAAAGCCCAAAATTAGAGACAAATGACGAGAATGCCCTGGACGAGTTTTGACATAAGTTTTAGGGTTTTATATTTATGCTTTATGTATTGAGAGCATACAGAGAGTGTGTGCAAGAGAGGCTAGAGTACACACTTACAAAGGTTTATAGTTATAGGCTTTTAGGAGAAAGATTTATAACTTCTTAGGGAGATTTGTATTGGAACCTCAATATTTTATCTATGCATTATATTCATACTATTGTTTTTTCTGTAATTATGTCTGAGTAGTTATCAACTAGATTTAGGGTTGAATGATAGCAATCATGGATTAGCCCAAAAGTAGGATTGTTAGGTTAAATTAATATCCATCAATTAAGTTGTGCTTAATGCTTGCATTCTAGAGTAGCTAACTAGAATCTCAAAAGTAGGACATGAACGACCACCAGAGTATGTTTTGTGCTAGAATAGACTTCATTGAACTAGGATGTTAGGCGTATGGGAGAGATGGTCTAATAAGTCTGGTGGACTTATCAAATTTCGTTCACACCTTCTTCTGATTTCACCGTCTATCGACATCATGCCTTAACTGTCGATCGATGGTTTTTTGTTTTGCTCGCATACGAAAGTTGGAGTTAAAAGGGTCCGAATATTTAATATTTGAGTTCTATAATATTTACATTTTCTTGCTTCCTATTCCCTCTAATCCATTAGACTTAAAACCCTAGATCTAGCATATTTACATTTGCATCTAGTTAATTTATTAAAATAGTTCCATATTTGCATTATTAAGATATTTTCATATTGTATCTCTACTTCTTGATAAGGAATATTTCTTTAATTGATTGTTTGCCACTAATATATATATCCACCTAATATTTAGAAATAAGAATTTTTTTGTGTGCCATTGTTCTCTGTGGATTCGATCTCTAAGTACTATACATGATTTCTTTTGGCGAGAGTATCATTTGTGTGTTAAAACTAGAGTTAATTTGATAGTTAACTGTTTAGGATATTTATACTCTGTTAGAACAATAAAAACACGCATGTCAATGAGCAAAGATTGATTCCCTTTAAAAAAATAAATTGTGTATAACCGAAAGAAGAAGAACCCAATACAAGTAAAACGAGATATATAAGATTTTGTAAAGGAGAAGAACTTAAAAATAAAGTCTCAACCCAAAACAAAGATCAAAAGTAAAAAGAGATGTAAAACTGTTTTGGATTTTGGACTGTAATCACAGCAAAATCGTCAAACGAAGAAGAATCCGATAAATAGAAAAGAAAATTCGATCTAAGGATCGAAATATATTACAAACCAAAAGAACGACTTAATCTCTCCTTTTCTCTGAATGATTTTGAATAGACAAGAGAAAGCAAGAGTTTATCTCTCTCTACAAGGGAGAGAGAAATATGTCTAACTCACGAGACTATATTTTTTTTGTCAACTCATTACCATTGATGGGCCTTAAAGGCTGAAAGTTACAAGCAGAATTCAAACTTTACAATATATGTAAATTTTAAAACCCTAGAAAGATCCAAAACTTAAGATGAGGCTGAATTTGCATGAAAGACACGTGTATGTGCGTGTCAAAGATCTTTCTGGAGACGGGTTGAAAGTCAGTCAACTACTTCACCGGAAAACAACTGGACCAATAAACCACCACCACCATCGCCTCCGTTCTGTCTGAAACTGCTTGCCTATAGCTCCTACCTTTAATCGCCGCCGCTTCATATTGATTCTTCATCCTTTCGCTAGAGACCAATCCAGAGAGAAGCTTTATAGAAAACTGTTACAAAGCCTTATCGGAACGTTTTCAACATGAAAACTCCGATTACTATGACTCTGCTCTAGTTCACCACCGCTTCTTCAAACATCGTAATTCTTGACTTTCCAGGACATTCCGCTTTTTGGTTAGATAAGCGAAGATTGACCCCTTTCCAGCAAAGAAAACAAGCTTATCTAGCAGAAAAGAGTAAAACCTTAGAAACGAAACGGGATATTATTAATCACAAGGAAGGAGGAAACAAAACAGATAACCGGAAGATCTATTTATTAATCAAATCAAGTTCGAAGATAGATGATAATCAAGTGAAAATCAGCTTCGAATTGATTTGAAAAGCACATCAAAATCCGTTATCGGAAATAGAAATCGCCAAAGCGAAGAAACAAAAGTCGATCCACTGGATCAAATATAACACATAACCAAAACGATATCAAACACACTCTTCTGAAAGATGTATGTTTGATAAAAGAGAGGTTGAGAGGAAACTTCTCTCTCCATGAGAAGAGAGAGAGTCCTCTTAATTTCGAAGTACTCACGAGACTATATAAAACAATTAAAACATCCACATCATATAAACTTTAAACGGTAAGCTCGTATTTTTATTTTGTATTGGCCGAGATGCTAAGTCTAAAACAAATGCATTTCTCTCAAGTTTAGCCAATGTCAAAGGCAACATTATTGAATCCCCTAACACAACAAAACACATATGCGGAATCCTCCTATATTTTAAATGAGAAGTCACTTTAGTGATTTTGCTTATGTGTTGATCGCTGGTGAAGTTTTGAAAAAATTGTTATAATTTAATTGGTCGATGCTTTTTAATTTTTAATTATTTTATTTAGATATTAAATATATGGTAAGTCTATAACTAATTAATATCACTTACCAAAAAATTTAAATGATATTACAAACAATAATTTATGGTAACTAATTGTCAATATTATAGAAAGAGTAATAAAGTTTAATTATTTCTTTCTTATATTTTTAAACCATATAAAACAATGAATAACTTAAAAATTGTTTATAAGAGCACATAAAATAAAATCGAGATTATATATTAAGCGAGAAGTTACTTAAGTGAGTTTTGTCGATTATTAGAGAAGTCTTAAGAAAATTATGAAATCTAAAAATTAAAAGTAAAACTAAAAATAATTAACATCAGTTGTCAAATAATCTAAATGATATTACATATAATGATTTATGGCAAATAATTATTAGAATTATAGAAAGAGTAATTATTTCTCAAGATAAAAGAGTACTAATGTTTAATTAATTCTTTTTATAGTTATAAACTACATAATAAGCAAAATTATTTATATATAAACCAGTGTAATAATTTTATATTTTACAATATTTTGTATATAAGTATATGTTAACTATTAATGACTGATGAATTTCACATATTTTTATAAATCATTTATAAAGTTTTTTTTAGAAAAAAATATTTATTATAGATTCTAAAATCATTTTATCCGAATTTTAAAATTATTTATAAGAGCATATAAATCATTTATAGAAGAAAAATATAAAATTTGGAAAAAGACAAATTTGCAATAGAAAATATTTTATTTTTAATTCAAAAATATATAAAAGTAATGTGATAATTGCATATTTATAGAAATGTGTGATTATTGCAATTTACACAAAAAAATATATATACATTAGTCATTTAATATATAAACTGTGAAGATTGGACGAATTATATTGAACGAAATATGTGAGAGAGTTGCAATTATAAAATATTTTGAATTTAAGTCAAATATATCATAATATAGCAAATAAAGCAATGTGGTGATTGAAAAGAGATTCTAAGATGAGTATTTGATTGATTATGTGATTGGTATTAATATTTAGAGAGAGATATAGAAACATCTGGCAAAAAATTATGTAAGAAAATTAGAAAGACATTAATATGTTAAAATGTGATGAAAAGAAAAAAATGTTAAAAGGAAAATAAGAAGAAGTTAAATTTGATGCATAATATATGTTGAAAAAGTTAATGTAATAATTGCATATATAAATATTCATCAGTTATTTGCTTCAAATTTATGAGATTTTGGCAACTGAGAATTAATTTGCATTAAAATTAAATAAAGTAATAAATAAGATAATATGAGATTATAAAGTGTTTTAAAACTGTCTTTAGGTTCATTGATAATGAATTTGTTAACCATATAATCAAATTAAGTAAAATATTTTTTAGTGATTTTGATTAATATTACTAAATTATCACTAAATCTCTTGTTTCCAAAAATCAGTATTAAAATTTTAGATTTTTAAATTATATAGAGTTAAAATTTTCTTTTAAATATTTTTAATTATTATTCAAAAATTATAACATAATATAAAATATATATATTTTACATAATATTTGTACCCGCAAGTTTACGGGCAGCCACCTAGTATATACTTAAAACTGAAACAAAGTATACGTATTTAAAAGTTATATGAAGTGGTAATTTCCTTTATAAGTCCACCAACTAATTTGAACAGATCAAGGATTAATAGCACCTTCCAAAAATGGAATTTACTACCTTTAATATATTCAAAGACGCAAAGAATGAGTTTATAGCTAAACACAATGTCACAATAACAACATTTGACTGCAGATTAACATGGTTACAAAATGATCGAAAATGGTTATAAGAATATATTATATACGAGTATGGTTCCAAAATGCTTATCCTTGTTTGCTATTTCCCTTTTTGCCACTTTTCATTTCTTATCTATTTTTCCTTTTGATGTATAAGCTTTCATGAGAAAATTATCATGTACTAATCAAAATGTAAATATACTTGTGACGTAGAAATTAATCTCCCTTGTCAACTTCTTTGAAGAAGATCAAATAAATTAAGCAAACATCAACAAGCTAATTTGGATTAATCAAAATAATAAAAGTTTCATGTGCAGTTAGGTCAGACTCATGTGATATATGTTTCTAGTAAAGAGGCTGAAGTTGTTTGAGATGTAGGAGGCTGTATTCAAGTGAAAATTTTAGGGGATTTATGTAAAAGTGACAAATTCACTGTTATTTAAACATGAATTTCAAACTCATTTAAAATCTACTGTTATTGAAGTTCATAAAGTATTTTGAAATCCATTGTTATTTTAAAATTATATTGAAATCTCATAGGTGATATTCTAGTGTGATTTAACAAAAATCACTTAAAACTCTTCTATTCCTTGAAATCATCTACAACTTTATTAAAAATCAAACCACCTCAAATTTTACATTGAATACATCTTCCTAAGTGTCAAATCCAAGAACGAAATGTTAATATATTTCCATTTCTTATTTTGTGTTAACAGGTCAAAAACAATATCAAATATTTTTTTCTAGAAACTATTACGATTTCATTTAACATTATTACCCAAAGAAACCATTATGATTTAGGAGAATTTAAACAGTTTGTATATTCTTTTAGCAAACTATTATGTATTTTAAAGTGTTTCCCCCAGAGAAACATTCAATTATAATTCTATACCAAAAATTGTAATGACTTCCTGACCGGGTATATTATAGGGATTGCGGTTCAACTCAAACCAGCTGGACTCTAAGATGATAACTAATTATGGAAAGATAATTTGTGTTAATGTTGAGAAACTTGGCAAGATTCATGTTTTCTTGTGTGGATTTAACTGTTTTATCCGGTCTAAAACTTATGGGGTTTACATAATCACACAACTTGTCCACACTACACAGCTCCAACCACAAATCCGGTTAAACAGGATTTTTAGATGTGCAATCTGAAACATCAAACTGAGCTTATAAAATTTTCATAGAACATGAAACTGTGTTTATACAAGAACACCAAAATTCTTTTATCATCGAATGATTATTTTCATTACATTACACCATTACTTTTGTCGACATAGACCCATTTTCCTCAGTTTGCTAGTTCGTGTAGGAGTTCATCAACCTCTGAAGAATCAGTAGCTTGAATCTCATAATGAACCACTAGAATCTCCCTCCTAAACATCTCCTTCTAAGTAGCTTATAGCATCTTCGCCCTATTCGAGAAATCAAAAGGAGACTTACAACAAAAAATTTCCAAAACTCAAGTGACGAAAGATGATCTTGCTCTTCTGGCAATTCTCAGAAGTGGCGAAATCAAAGGTAATTTATCAGCTCAAGGACGTCCAAAGAAATGTCGGGTCGTAAGATTATCAAGAGGGCAATAATCCAATTTACTTGGCTGCGAAAAGTGTCCAAACAAATCTATTTTATCTTTGCTGAGTAATAACTTCAACCAAGCTATAAATAAGTGATTTCTTGGTCCATTTTCGACAAAAAAGAGTGCCATCTTAAGTCAAATACGTGCGAAAAGTCAAGAGGCAGTCCAAGTTTCAATCAAAATTTATTTAGTTAAATCTTTGTTTACATTTTCGTTATTCTTATGTTTACCAACTTTATTTTTGATTTCTACATACCCCTTTTCTTTAAATTTGTGTTACTTTGAGAGTGAATCTTGTTGTTCTTTGTGAAAGACATGGATTGATTCTAGTCTCTTCATTCTAAAATAGTTTGTTTGTGGCAATAGCGGCCTTGAGGGGAAGCCATGAAAACATGTGCGTCCAGCCATGTTTGCAATAAACAAAACTTTTACTAGTAATCGATTATTCTTATTTATATAAACTCAAATCGCCGAAGAAAAAATACATGGATCGTCATCAGAGATATGAGTTTTTGTGTATGATAATTAGAAAAAAGACCAGTCTTAGTGAGAGCAATTCTTCAAACAATTGTGCATGCAATCCATGTCATTGCCACATTTGAAGGTACAATCTCTGAAGCAGATAGTGGTGTCACCTTCTTGTGGCAGTATTGCTTCATCCCTTTGTATTAAGACCATATACATACATCAATATTCAAACAATATTAATCAAGAAAAAAAAAGTTTGAAAAGAAGTATAATTGTAATGCGTACTCTGCGAGAGACGGTGGTGAGAGAGAGCAAGGGATATTACTTGCTTTTAGACCACATTCCATTGTTACCAATACCAACACCATCATCATCACCAAACACATTTCTGATACAATTGTTTTTGTTCAAAGAGGGTTAAAACTCAAGAGTAGTAAGAACGTTAGATTGATGTTTGTTTGGTTTGATTTGTGTGTTTTATATATACGATGGAGGAAAGATTATACATGGAATTGTATATTTCTATATTTCTAGTCTTTGTGGACTACTAGATTATGCATAAATTATTTTAGTTTGAACTGACTAATTTTATTTTACATGGAATTATTTTGTTTGAATTCCAGCCATTTTGACCTATTCTTTCGTTTTGTGCCATATTGGAATTGGAAAGAAATTCCCATAAATAGAACAATATTTTATAAATTGTTGAGAAGGTAAAAATATATGACTAGATTTTTGTATTTATATTTTGAAAATAGAATCATATATAAGAAATCTACAATGTAAAACTATTTCATGGCTATTCACATGGATCATTAATAATATGATTATTTACATATTATTTTATTCAATTCTGTTTTTTATTTTTGTAATTTTGCAAGATCAACATGTTAGTTGTATTGATTTTAATCTTATTTCTGCCATGTAAAAGTGAAGATAAGGTCAATACATATAGAGATTAAGCCTCCATGGCCACTAGCCAGGTGGCTACACGTTCTTATATCACCACATGTTTGAAATTGGCTAAAGTTTTGTAGACTCAAAACATAAAAACTATTAGACCCAGCATGAACTAAGTTTGGACACAAAGCGAATACTCACTATTTTAAATGTATTTAATTTTTAATTTTTATTTTTTAGGATGAGTAATAAAATTTTAAATTTGTATTTAACTTTTTGAAAACGAGTATTTGCTATCTTAGATACTTGATAAAAAAAATGAGTTACTAGCAAATTACTCTTGAATAAAACTTTTTTTCTCTTGATTAATATTGTTTGAATATTGATGTATGTATGTGGTCTTAATACAAATGGATGAAGCAATACTGCCACATGAAGGTGACACCACTATCTGCTTCAGAGATTGTACCTTCAAATGTGGCAATGACATGTATTGCATGCACAATTGTTTGAAGAATTGCCCTCACTAAGACCGGTCGTTTTTTTCATTATCATACACAAAAACTCATATCTGTAATGACGATCCATGTGTTTTTTCTTCAGCGATTTGAGTTTATATAAATAAGATTAATTGATTATCCAATATTTTCTTATTTTTACATTTTTGGGTTTTTGACCTATAATATTTCAGAGTGGAGCTTTGCTTGTGGTGTACATTCTTCTTCTTTATTATTTTTTTGCTAAATGCCATTTGAATACTATGCACAAGAATTGAGAAATCATTTAGTTTCTTACATTTTACGTACAAAAACACAATTAATTATCAACCTAACCAAAATTTAGTTAATAATATAACAATCTGCAGAATACTAAAAGTGATATAACATAAAAAAAAGTTAATTAATCTGACAGGCAATTGAAAACGTTATTTAGTTTGTAGTAAAAAAAAAACAAATTTCTAAAACGTTAAGTCTCAAGAAACGGAGGGAATAGTATCTAATTAGTTTTGAGAAGGAAGTGAGCGATGGGGTTAGAGCAACGCCATTTCACTTCTTACGGATTTGAGAAAAGATAAATCGTCTTTTTTTTTTCTATTTTGAACATGGGTTTATCGACTCTTGAGCGTACGTTTTATAGGCCCATTGTTGAATCAGCAAGAAAATCCGTTGGGTAAAAATATAGGGGAACAACTAGTGGTTGAAGACTAGAGTCAGATTGTTAGGTGAAACGAAAGTAAAGTATTGTGGAGAAAAGTTTGAAGGTACGGTTTATTGTCCTGGTATGTACTTTGGGGGAGAGGGTGGGGGTCATTGTAGGTCTACATGTCTTACTATATAATTTAATCAAAATGGAATCTGATGAATACTTTTGACGGAAAAAAATAGAAATCCTTTATGTATTAATTTTGAAGCATTACAATATGTTTTAATAGTCACTAGAGCTTGACCCGCGCACCCGCGCGGATGTTTTTTTCGTGTCTAGCTACAAAGGTATATTTTCTTTAATAGCTTTTGGTGCTGTTGGAACCATTGTGGTTAGTATAATCATGACAGTCCTTAGTCTTAGAGTGCATGCGACAATGGTTTCAAAATTAGATGTACCACTCACTTTGGATGCTGGAAATGACTTCAGCTGATCTCCTACAACTAATAGCATCTCGAGAAAGCTTGTGATGCTCTCGAATGAACCTGATTTCAGCACTGGAACGGATCCTTTCTTAACAAAGATTGTGAGCTTGGTCGAAGCAGTTTTGGAGCAGTGTACATAACAATTATTTAATTAAGCGCCATGTGGTTATCAAGAAGTTCATTGTCTTGAGCTTTGTTGAGTCTCATGAATAATTCGAGAGAGAAAGAGGTAAGAAACTTAGGAAACTCAGGCACGAGAAGTATACAAACTGCAAAAGTTAAGTGTTAATTCATGTTTTAGGATTTAACAAACATTTTAAGTTTATTTATGTTTTTTTTTTACGTTTTAACGTTTTACGTTTTCTGATGTTATGGTGGTTAAGAATATATATAGTAATGAACTTGCTTTCGAAGGCATTTAGCTTTTGAAAAATATATTATTTGAAAGTGTATTCGATAAAAGATACGACAATTACTAAAGAGACTTCTGAAAATATCTAATAACATCATCTATATCATTAAATTAAATACAATACTATTAAAATCGAGTATATTCGTTTACTTAAAGATGCAGTCATACCAAATAACTAAAAATCTAATATTGTTATCAAACGGTTATACACAAATCTAAAATAGATTTTGAATTGTATATTTGTGAAATATTGTTACCAAATTGTTAGTATCTGTTACTTTTATTAGATATTTAAAATTTTGTGGTAACGAATATTTATGAATTTAAACTTACTAGGACTATTTATGAATTTAATTTTATCATAGGATCGTTTGTTCATATCCTGTTTGCAATAGTATTTTTAGGAATATGTATACATAAATAATTTTTAACATGATAAAGAGTTCACTGTTTGTTTTTATATTAGTATCTAATCTCAATCTCAAGAATACAACATATATGACTTTTGCAAACTTGAGTAAACTTGTTTATCCGGGTACAATGAGACATACTCTGATTTATGTTGAGTTTTCATTAACTGGTTTTATGATAATTTTATGGTTTAGATTTGCCATACCTAGGTTATAGTGGAGCAGTCTAAACGAAATGAAAGATAAATTAGATTTTTGGTGTGTTTCCAAATTTTAAAAAGGGTTACGATTAATAGAGAGAAGAGGTGATGATTGGTTAAATAATTCAATTGAATTTAAGTGTTTGGTAATGTTATTAATTACGGTTTAGGCCAGTGGCACAAACTTGTAATATTAAAGGTGAATTGAGGGTTAATTTCAACTTGTACTTCAGTTTTAATAGATTAGATGTATCATCACCATTATGATTCTTAAAATCTTTAAATAAATAAGTTGGTTCATCGTAACATATATTATATTTTTAATTAAAATAATTATCAAAATAATTAATAATATATAAAATAATATTTCCTTTTTTCTTTAATAAAAATTACAGAATTAACTAATATGGTTAACAAATGTATGACAATTATATGATTTTGAATAATAAAGGTTTGATAACAATTTTTGCATCCTCCATCATTTTTGTTTAATTTTTTATTGTTAAATAAATTTAAAAATTATATTAAGCATATAATAACAAAAATATTTTTTCTCCTATATGCTATATTTGATTTTTAAACTCTTAAAAATTACAAAGACTGTTAAAAAACCACATTGAAATTTTTGTGATCAATGGTTTAACTTTTTGTTATAGCAAGATACAAATGATCATAAAATCATATAAATATGAACCTCATCATATTCAGATTATATATATTCAGATTATATATATATATATATATTTCAGTATCATTTAAATAAAAATATCTATCATGTATAAAATACTTAAACATGTTAATTTTGAAAATTTGCATTGAGTAGCAAGCCTCAATTAATAAATATTCATATTAATAAAATAAGATTTTTTATAAGAAATATGAAAATGTTAATAAAATCATATGAATATCAAGCATCAAATAATAAATATTCATATTAACATATATTATATATCTATGTCAATATCATTTAATTTTAATTATATACCATATAAATAAATAAGGGGAATTTTCAAAAATACCACTTTCCTTGTACCACTTTTCATTTTTACCTTCATTAAAGAGACATTTTCAAAAATATCACTTTTATAAGTGTGTTTTTCCTCTTAAAAAACAAGGTAAAAGTGATTAAGGTATTTTTGAAAAGTGGTACAAGGAAAGTGGTATTTTGACAATTTCTCAATAAATAAATGATTTCTTTTTATTTTTTTATCAAAAAAATGTTGTAAATAAAAAGAATGATTGTTTTTATTTATGTGTTTATTCCAATTTAATTATATATGTAATAGTTACTCGCTTCTCAATTATACAATATATTTATTATTGCATAATACATAAATGAACACAAAATATATAATAATAAGTGTAAATAATTTGTATATATAATTAACGTTTATTCAGCGAATCGTGGATTTCAAATATTATTTGATCATATCATTTCAAAAATACAATTTTTATATCAAAGTGAAATCATGAATTATAATATCATGATAATATCATTGAAACTCAGTGTAAATTAAATAGGTTTAAAAAATAAACTATCAATAAAGATGATCATACTCGTTAATCTTATATTGACGGTCATAACTCTATGTGTGGAACTTATGACATACTGTTGAACGATCACAATTGGTAGTGAACAATTATTCGTATATAAATTTCATTCCGCGCGAAGTAGTGACCCACCTTGTCTTTTTTTGTAACACACCTTGTCATAACTTCAAACAAAAGAGGCTATATTGGACACATGTTGCATTAGAATGAAGTTCTATTATATAAAGCAGACAGTAAAACAACATTTAAAATTTCTTTTGCATAACTGAGATTGATGAAAAAAAAAGAACGTTAAACCTTATTACGTTTTCATTTTTAGTGCGTCACCAACCTCGTCATCAACACAATAATTGTAGTGTCTAAGAGCATCTTTATCCTAGCATCCTCACTTGGGGTGCTTATTTTTTTTTCTTTTTTTTTTAATTTAAAAAAAAAATTAAAAGATAACCAATCGCGGGTCGTCACATATCAGTGGAACCCGCGAATAGTGCAAAATCTGATGCTTAAGGGGTACTTATTTAGGCAATTTATGAGCTAGTGCTTAGAGAATATTTAACTTTTTGGTGGGTCCCACACGCTAAGCACCCCTCTAAGCATCCCGGATAAAGGTGCTCTAAGCTTAAAGTAAAAGTATCTACTTGGATCGTTTTTTCAATAAGATAATTACTAAGTGTCTAAAATATTGATTTTAGAAGGAAAGTTGCAAAAAATATCAAAAACACCCTTATAACCATTGAGTTAATTAATCTAAGACTTATGGTTTAGAGTTAAGGGGTGGTGTAGGGTGGAGGTAGGGTTTAGGAATTTACAATTTAGAATTCTAATTAATTTTAAAAAAATTTATCTCTTAAAAAAGTGATATTTTTTAAAATGTCTCTTTAATGAAGGTAAAAATAAAAAATAGCACAAGTAAAGTGATATTGTGAAAATTCGCCATTTTAGAAGGGTAAAAAAATATATGAGGGGATCATTTTAAGGCTTCTTTCTTTCTTTCTTTCTTTTTGACCAAATTATTTCTTTCCTTTTTGACATTCCTGAAGTATTAGTTGTAGCATATAATCAACCAATAATGTAACTCAGCCGACCCCGAAAATTTACAAAAAGAAGCGTCAAGTTAGTATTTAATATAGTAGAAACTACAATTCGTTAGGTCACGATGCATTTGTACGTTGATTTGAATTTATCAATTATCAATTAGTATATATTTCCTTTATTTTATTTTAAATGCCATTTTAAATTTATGCACATAGAATTAAAATTAATATTACATACGTTTTTATATAAATATATCATTACTTATATTTTAATTATCTTTTAACTAATAAAAAAATAAACTGAAAAATAAAATTAATAAATTTTATATTGAAATGATTAAAAAATACTTATTTTATAACAATTTTTTTATCTACAATGACATTTAATATAAAATGGAAGTGGTATCAAACTACACTTGCATCAAAAACATGGAACGTCACCATCGGAGTAGTGTTTGTACTAAAGTATATGAGAAGACAACCCTCATTGTATTATTTAAGAAAGGGGAAAGCGCAAGATCTTAGTAATGATGGGAATAGATGTGGACGATCTTTGTGTTTGTTTTAGTCTTTCTTTTTAATGTTATAATCCTGGTTGAATACATGTAATCTGAAATACTATTCAAATTTGCTTTTGGCAGAGACAAACAAATAGTTTAAAGTAAGAGATGTAGGTGATGTGTGCAATTGAAACCTATAAGAAAGTTAAGAACCATGTAATTATTGGATCTATATCACTAACTTCTCGATAACGTCCAACGATTTTAATACATTTTGTGATCCCATGGATATGATTACTTTAGTTAATGACACACCATTAGAAAGATATGGTTCAACGTTTCAAAGAACATGTACACTATTTATTTTACGAATTTACTGGTTTCCTGGGATTCAAAATTCTGTTTACTTGATTATAATTTCTTTTTGAAATCCTAATAACGTTCATGTGAGCTAGATGTAAATACCAAGTCATAGTTAATATAAGAAGAGTTGGAAAAACAAGAAACAAAAATGGGATTCACCAAATCAGTTTTGTTTTTTGTTAACATGATCTCAAATCATATAAGTAAAGAGGAACCCCTTTGCGTACCTATAACTATTGTTTTGTGGCTCTTCGTATTTATTTTTATTCATCATAAACGTGATATTAATTTACAATTACAAAAAGGTGTTGTTTCAAAAAAAAAACAAAAACGAAAAGGTGTATAATAAAAGAATATGACACTTTTAATGTTTCTTATTGACTTATAGGTCATCCAACACGATTAAAATTTTTTAAAAAAAGTTAATTAACTTTGGGCCATGATCTGATTTTGATTGAGCACTAGCCTCTTTCTTTGACATTTTATGTATATCTAATTTGGATATTTGTTTTCTCTTACATTAGTATTATTCATATAGCCTTCTTTACGTCATAGTTTTTTTTTCTGAGTTGACTCATCAAGTAGCTTTTCCGCAGTGTGAACAGAATATGCATACAAACTTATATGCATAAATGAAAATGATATATCCAATCTAGTTGTGAATAATATAGATTTCATATCCCACCACTAAACCATACATGAATGTCAATAAGCAATATATAGTAGCTCTGGGCAGTGAAATAGCGAGTTTATACCTGAATGCATAGTAAAGATCCGTGTTATATTTTAACCATCAAGTTCTAATCGAAGAAAACAACATCTAGTATGACCTTATATCTATAACCGAGCGAATAGTGAGTCTCATTATTCTTTTTTTTTTTTTTTTTTTGTCATCGAGTCTCATTATTCTTATTTGATCAGAATTTCAGTTGATACAGAAATAAATCCGAAATGGATCTCCTTTGACTCTAAATTGTTACTGCGCTTATTTGGTCTTGGTCTATAAGCCAAAGCCACTCCGTCAGCCACTGACCTAATTGGAATTCAGTCCATATAGAGATTAATCCTCCTAAGTTTAAAGTAAAAAATAAGCTTTTTTGGGCCCTTATCTAAAAAAAATGGTAGACAAATCGCTCTAACCGGAGGCTTAATCTTCCTTCCAACTGACTTTGTGTTTCTTATGTAAAAAATTCCCATGTTCCTACTAGATATTTTTAAAATATATAGTCAAGTTAAGTTTTAGGGCAAATTTTTCAAATAAACTATTTTTCAGTTTTTGTCACAAAAATAGAATTCAAAGAAAAAATATTAAAATAGATCTTTTTTATTTTTTTAAAAAATTAATATTTTCTTTTATTTTTTTAAAGTTTTAAGCTTCATCACCAAAACCTCACCTCATAACTCTAAACTCTAAATCTGGATTAGTTAACCGAAAAATATAAATGTATATTTATACTCTTTAATAAATGTTATTTTGGTTATTTTTTCTTAAAAAGTATTTTTTTGACAAAAACTTTTTAGGTCAACCATATGGTATTTCTCTAAGTGTTTTATCATACATATTGGATTCCAAGATATTTTTTTTTCTCCTAACAATCATTATTCTGTGAGTAGGAGTTTCAGTAAATTACTCTTGATGTTATGTGTATTCCAGTTGTTAGGAAAGCTTGAACAATGTCTTTTTTATTTTCCACTTTTTTAACATAAAGAAAAAAGGTACAAGTTTTCTTTTCCCTTTGTAAACACCCATATTTTTGTTGGCTCGGTATAAATATTTTTAAATAATATATCAAACTTTTAAACAAATTTTTACTATTTACTATTAGACAATTGGTATATGGAATATTGCAGACATCATGCAAAAACAAAAAAAAATCAACTGTATGGATTTTTAAAAACATATCATAAGAAAATTAAAATAAGCATCATAGATATAATTATGGGCAAATCTCTCAAATAATTTTTTTTGAAATTTTTGTCACAAAAATAGATATTAAAAATGACCAAAATAAATTTTTTGTTTTAAAATTTTTAATATTTTTAATATTTTTAAATTTTTGTAAAATTTTAAACCTCACCTCCAAGCCCCCACCCTATAACTCTAAGCTATAAGTATAGATTAGTTAACCCAAGAGATATAAATATATATTTAAGTTTTTGAATAAAGTCTATTTTAATCATTTTTCTCTTTGAAAGTTATTTTTCCGATAACTTTTATAAAAAAAATATATCTTAGAATATTTTTCTATAATATAACATAACATAATACTTTTCGGTAAGAAGTACTCTAATTCAAAATTATATCATAAGTTTCTTATATATTATTAATATGAAGCTGAAGATCAGGACGAATCTTCAATCGAGTTTCGGAAGAATTGTCCACCTTTTTCTAGTGCTAGTTCTCCTGTGTTTTTACACATGTTATTTCTTCTTTTGCATGAACATAAAAAAACAACTTTGGAAGGTTGCATCGGCAACACAGCTAATAGATATATATATATATATATATATTCGATATGGAAGAATAGAACGGTATAATATGTTTCTATAGTTTTTATTTTTTGAAATGGGCTTGTTTTTATAGCCACAAGAATAAAATATTATAGAATTTAGTCCTCTTCATAAATATTACTTAGAGACATTCTTTACAAAAAAAATGTTAGAAGCTTTACGCATAATTCTATTTTGATGCTACGAAATGTAATTTAGTATTTACTTTAACACATGTACGTAATACTTTCTAAAATAAATAAGGATGTGCAAGCAATAAAAACCTTACTAAGTATCTTACAATTGTGTCGACCCCATAAAAATGGATTAATTAGTGCATACAAACCAACAAAACGAAGTTAAAAGGAAAAGGAGTTGGAAACTTTGGACGGTGTAAATCAAAAGTATGCGAGATTTTCAAGTTGGAATATTGTCCCACGGTTGCATTCTAGTAAACAATATGTTTTTTTGGTCATAATATAAAATAATGTCATTTGTCATATTATAATAATATGTCATTTTCAAAATATAACAATAATGTCTATATATAATAAACACACTAAACGTCTACATCGCATGCTTCTCTTCAAACATTTGGCTTCTTTAGCTCTCATAAAAATTAAACACATTGCGTTCTAATCATTTTACTCGATTGAAGAGCAGAACTTGTAAATTTTAGTTTTATTTTCTTGAAAGTGCAACGGAAAAAATGGGAAGAGCACCATGCTGTGAGAAAATGGGGGTGAAGAGAGGACCATGGACTCCCCAAGAAGATCAAATCTTGATCAACTATATTCATCTCTATGGTCATTCTAACTGGCGAGCGCTTCCTAAACACGCAGGTGATTTTCATTAGATTTGTATTTCTATCAATAAATCTTTGATCAAATGTTCCCAAAATATTGATCTTTAAGCATTACTTGTTTAGGTTTACTTAGATGTGGGAAAAGTTGCAGACTTCGTTGGATCAATTATCTGAGACCAGACATCAAACGTGGTAATTTCACTCCTCAAGAAGAACAAACTATCATCAATCTACATAAAGTCTTGGGCAACAGGTTTGTCTTCGTTTTGCTTAAATAAAAATACTCATCAATCTGTTCAACAATTTCTTGAAGGAGGATAATAAAGTCAGAATGTTTATGGTCTAATCTTATAAAATATTTTAGTTTTTAACACTCTTGGGGGGGGGGGTTAGGAGATTCATACCCGTGATTTACTCAGTATCAAAAGATTTAATTACTTACTTTTAATAGTTTTTAATTGAAAAAATAACTTTAATTGAAAAAAACAAACAATCTTCAGTATCACTATTAGACAAGATATGCACCTCGACCAATGCAAAACATATGCGATATATTAGCTTTTGGGTTGTTGTCTTCTTCTCTCGCCATGTTTTTCGCTTTAAAAAGCAATATTAAAGTAACAAATTGATGAAATCCATACTATATTATACAGTACGTAAGACACTATTTCCTAATAGTGAGTAGTTTCCTTTTGTTTGTTATTATTTAGATGGTCTGCGATTGCTGCAAAGTTGCCAGGACGAACCGACAATGAAATAAAAAATGTTTGGCACACTCATTTGAAGAAAAGACTCAACAAAAACCTAAACAATGGCGGAGTCACCAAAGACATTAACGGAACTAACGAGACCACACACAAAGACAAAGAATCTGTGATTGTCGACACTGCCTCTACGCAACAGTTTACAACATTTGAGTTTTCAAATAATAGCAAGGCGGACGATATGATGTCGTACGATGATATTTCTGCATTGGTTGATGAGAGTTTTTGGTCGGACGTTGTCTCGGTAGATAATTCGTATAATAAAGAGAAAATGATAGAGGATTGGGAGGGATTGGTAGATGGTAATAGTAAGAGATATAGTTATAATAGCTCGAAGTTGTATGATGGTGATATGGAGTTTTGGTTTGAGCTTTTCAATAGTATACCTAGGATTGAGGAATTTTCCGACATACCCGAGTTCTGATTTTCATTTTATGTTGTTTAAGTCGTTAAGACTTGGAAGAGTCTTTTTAATTACCATTATGAACATTTCCTCTTTATTCGTCTTTGAGTTATGTCTTTCGTGTTTGCATGTATATGAATCGCTTACATCATTTTACTAAAATAATTCAGAGGGATCAGCCATTACGATAATTTGGTTCTCAATAATAGTAACCGAAGTCAAACGAAAATAGTAATGTGTCGATTTAGTAGTAGTCACATTCAGTTATTTTGCCATTTTAATTTCCTTTACATTTTATTTTTATATGTGAAAATTGTATGAACCAAGTTTGATCGGATTCCAGTACAAGAGAAGCGAAACTCGTTGATGGGTTACTCGTGTGACCGATTGGAGGAGCGAAAACAGAGACTAAGGCGGCGAACTGTTCAGTCGTGGCTTTTTGGGCTTTCTCCTGTTGAAGGAGATGAGCCATGACGTGTTCATGAATTCTGACATGATTGGTGATATGGCAACAAGAGTGGGTCCCGGTTCTTCACCGGAGGTTGAGTATTCGAGAGTCATGTTGATTTTGTGTTGGCGCTACTTTGTTAGGGCCTATGGTGGACGCCAACTATTTGAGCCGAGATTGGTCGGATTCCAGTATAAAAAGACGAAACTTGTTAGTGAGTTAATATGAAGGCGTTTATTAGATTGGAGAAGTTTTTCGGTTACAAATAAGAGCTACAAGGAGCTGGCGGGAAAAGTACAAGTCAGCAAGAATGAAAAGTAAGTAAACCTTAAATCTAGTCGCCAAGTTTGTGTCTTGTTTTTTCGGATCCCCCACTCGTTGTTTACTTCCTTCCTTATATAGACAACCCCCCCTTCTTTGCCCTAGGTCATTCTGCCCTAATGGGCTTTATCTCGTCGGGCCGAGCGATCGGACCGGCAAGTCGAATTGTTGAGGCAAACGCTTTTAGTCGGTTCTGTTAGTCGGCTAAAAGTAGTCCGGGACGAGCTGATGCGCTTACTCAAAGCTTGTCGAGCCGAGCTGATATTCTAAACTCCATGGGCCGGACCTATTATTCATTAGGTCTTGTTGAGAGATACAATCAATCTCCTACAAAAAAGATTAGTTTTGTTGTCGATGTCAATTGTTTGGAAAGCGTTTGCATCTTAAATATGTCCAACGTCCAAAATATATGAAAAATATTACAGATTATATTTGTGTTAAATGTTTTAGTTGTGCACTTGTTGTAGTTTCATATGCTGTGCAACTTGTTTTATACTATTCTTTTGAGAAATTTGTTAAAAGAACAACTTATCTTAGCTATTGTCTCTTTAAACAAAACCAATTTATAGCACTTTTGGACTATGACTACCTTTATACTTTATAAAAATTTATATCAATTAGATGATAAACCAAAAAAATATAAAACATGATCTTAACATACATAATAAGCATCGTGGAAAAGTATATTTATGAAGAAATTATTTTCGCAAAAACAATTTCTAAAATAGTCTAAAAGTGTTAGAAGATATGATTTTTCATCCACGGTGAATTTGAAAGATGAATCCGCAAAACTCTACTGGAGTTAAATAACGTAATACGCCACATTTGTTTCTATCTACCGTAGTAGGATATTCAATCTAATATTTGCAAATTTCATTAAAGATGGTAGATTAGGTCGTCTTCACTTTAACCTCACCTCTACTATTGATAATGTTTGCATTCTATCGTTTTCTCTTTCAACTACTATCAATAGAGTATAACATCTATGAAATCCGTTATATCCTTCCACTGGTAGAATCTAATTTATGCCGGATTTGTTATAAATTTTTGAAAAATTAGCCCAAAAATAGCTAGTAAATATTTAGCAGATCTTGAAAGTATTTTCTTTACTTTTCAATTTTTTTTACCAAATTTTAACCAAATCGACCAAGAAAATCTCCCTCAACAATCTCTTCTTTTTCTCTTCTACTTTTTTTGTAAATCTAGTTTACTTGATGAATATCTATGCTTCTTGTGGTTTGTAGAACGTCTGTAAGCAAGAGACGTAGTTTTCTTGCCAATGAAGCAAAATGAGATAGGTTATTGAATTTGGATGCGAGTTCAAACTTTGAAAAGCAAAAGTCAATGGTTTGTGAGGATTTGGAATCAATCTAAGCTTGGTCAATCTTGAGTTGAGGCAATGGCGGAGAATCAATAGGGATGTTATGAGATCAACAAGGACAAGCATTGACTCTAAATGGAAGTAATTTGAGCCGATCACAATATTCGTTCATCGGAGCCTGAGCCAATCACAAGAGTTTTCCACTGTGCAATCGTAGTCCTTACATCTGAACATACGACTCATAATGAGATGCATATCTAAGTAATCTTTGTAGCAAGACTTATTTTTCTCAAGAGGCATAAATGTGAATATTAAGTGTTAATTTATTCACGCATCTTATTGTGGATGGTTCTTTTTGCTGCAAGTATTTGTGGTATCTTTGTTATTTACAGAAGCGCGAATATATCGAATAAAGAAGCAGAAAACAATATCAATACACAACAGTTAAAATGGTACAAGTACTTCAAGGTCTGAAGAACATGTATCTTCTGAAAACAGTTTTGTTAAAGATCAGCTTTTCGAGAACTGTCTACCACACCACACCCCTGACGTTAACTCTTCTGATCTTGATTATTATGAGTGGAGAATTTCTCCAACAGACTTTGTTTCAGGCTTCTCTTCCTCAAAGACATGGCTTAGCCTGAATCCTCCCCCGCCATCTGTTCCCTGGTTTTCGGTGGTTTGGTTTAAAGAAAGGGTTCCTAAATACGCTTTCATAACTTGGCTGGTTATGCGATAGAGATTGGCAACAAGAGACAGGTTGAGACATTGGGGAATAGATGTCCCATTTGAATGTTTGCTATGCTGAATGAATGATGAGAGTATGGAGCACATCTTTTTTAACTGTTCTTATTCAACAGAGTTGTGGAGAGCAGCATTTACAAACAGTGGAATGAGACCACCCTCAAATTTCAATAAGTTTTTGGCCTGGATCACACGAGCACGTTTTACCAAGAAGGTAAAGAGCATAACTAAATTGCTCTTTCAAAGTGTTATCTACTTTCTGTGGAGAGAAAAGAACTCAAGATTATACACTCAATCATCGAAGCCTACTCAAGTGTTACTAAGGAAAATTCATCTTCAACTGAGAGCAAGGTTGTTGGGTTTGGATAAGGATCAACTATCAACCAAGGTAACTCTACGGGAGATACGACGACGTACCTATCTCATTGGTTTACTCATTTTCAGGCTTGATAAATCATGCTTCACGTGCGGTTCTTTTAGGTTATTTATTATGCAACTTTGTACCCTTCTTCTTCACTTGATGATATTTGTAAAAGAGATCCCCCTTTTGAAAGTGAAATAAAGAAGAAATCCCTAAAAAAATATCAGCTTTTATTTTGTGATCCTATAAATTTAAATGAACACTATAAATAAAAATATTAAGCTGGATCAAAGATAAATGACTGCTAGAAAAGCTGAGATTCAAACACCACATGTGTTCATCAGCTGTAGCCCGCGTGCGATTTCTCTGTACAAAACCAACCAACCAAGTCACGTAACATCCAGTCAACCACAATAGTATATAGATTGAAGATCGCTCACCCTACTATATAGAAAAACAAAAAAGTAGTGCAGCAGACAAATCAATACACCTCAAAGATAAGAGACTTTTCATGTACCTGTCTTAGTTCGTCAATTTAAGATCTAAGTGTTGGAATGAGAAACTTATTACAAATGGAGAAAGTGTTTAAGTGTTTGAAGAGAAGAGATTTTATGAAGAGGAAACTTCTTATTTCTTAGATGATTCTTGAAACTTGGATGATACAAAATGAGAAGAGAGTGGAGGTATTTATAGCCTCCAAAATACAAAATATCTTACATATTTTATTCTTAAATCTAGATAATTCTACTAAAATATCTTGATATTTTTATTCTAATTATCTAGATAATTCTATGAAAATATCTAGATTTTTATCTTAAGGAGGTGGAAGATTTTTCTAGATAAATTCTAGAACTTGGGTCAAATTTGGGCAAACATGATTATTAGATTATTAGCCCAATGATTAACCCAAATCAAGTTTATGTTTCAACACCCTCCCTTAAACTTGATTTGGTTACTCCGAGTAAGCTCCTCATCTTGATAAAGTCTTCACGCTTGAGTGGTTTGGTGAAGATATCAGCTACTTGATCATTTGTCTTCACATACTCCAATTGCACGTCCATCTTGGCAACACATTCTCGAATGTAGTGATAACGAGTATCAATGTGCTTACTCCGATCATGGAAGACTGGATTCTTCGCCAATGCTATTGCCGACTTGTTATCAACAAAGATCTTCGTTGGCTCCTCTTGTGGTAGGCTCAACTCCTTTAGCAAGTTTCGTAACCAAATAGCATGGCAAACACATGAAGTAGCCGCTACGTACTCCGCTTCACAAGTAGAGAGGGTAACAATTGGTTGCTTCTTTGACATCCATGTGAAAGCGGTTTCTCCAATGAAAAATACGAAGCCACTTGTGCTTTTCCGGTCATCAACGTCTCCACCCCAGTCACTATCGCTATATCCAAAAAGCTTGTAATCGTCAGAGATAGAGTAATACAAGCCAAAGTTGATTGTACCTTTGATATAGCGTAAGATCCTCTTAGCTGCCTTGAAATGAGTTGTTGTTGGATGCTCCATATATCGACTCACAACTCCAACCGCGTGTAGGATGTCAGGCCTTGTGCAAGTTAGATAACGTAGACTTCCAACTAAGCTCTTAAAGAGTGTTGGATCAACACTCTCTCCTTCTTCTTCCTTTGATAACTTGACTCCACATTCCATTGGTGTGCAAACTGGATTTGAGTCTTCCATCTTGAACTTCTTAAGCACTTCTTTAGCATATCCTTCTTGAGTGATGAAGATTCCATTTTCTTCTTGCTTTACTTCAATGCCAAGGTAGTATGACATTAATCCAATATCAGTCATCTCGAACTCCTTTGTCATCTCCATCTTGAAATCTTCAAACATAATCGGATTGGTGCCAGTGAATATAAAGTCATCCACATACAAGCATGCAATCAATATATCGTTGTTTTGGGTTTTGATATAAAGTGCATGCTCATATGGACACTTGATGAAGTCTTTCTCCTTGAAGTACTTATCAATCCGAGTGTTCCATGCTCTTGGTGCTTGCTTTAATCCATAAAGTGCCTTGTTCAGCTTCAAGACTTTGTCTTCTTCACCTTTGACTATGTAGCCTTGTGGTTGCTCAATGTAGACTTCTTCCTCAAGATCTCCATTTAAGAAGGCAGATTTGACATCCATTTGATGTATCTTCCATCTCATTTGGGCTGCCAATGAAATGATTAGCCTAACTATTTCTAAACGAGCAACTGGAGCAAATACCTCCTCATAGTCGATTCCGGCTCTTTGACTATACCCTTTTGCCACCAGTCTCGCCTTGTATCTTTCAACTTCTCCTTTAGAGTTCTTCTTTGCCTTGTACACCCACTTCACACCTATTGCCTTATGCCCATTAGGAAGTGAAGCCAATTCCCATGTATCATTCTTTTGGATTGACTTGATTTCTTCATCCATTGCACTTTTCCATGACTTCTTTTCTTGAGCTTCTTCAAAGTTCATAGGCTCGCAATCCGCAAAAAGGCAAAATAAAGTGAGATTGTCTTGATTTTCGGTTACCTCATAAATGTCTTGTAGACTTCTAAAACGTGGAGTCCTTTCACTTGAGCTTTCATCCACTTGAGAACTTGGTGTTGGTGAAGTTGGTGGTGTAGCTGGTTCTTCTCTTATTTGCTCCAAGTTCTCTCCTTCAAAAGATGGAAAGAAGTTGTAGTCTTCATTATTTGATCTCCAATCCCATTCTCCTTCTTCATCAAAGATGACATTCCGACTTATAATTGTCTTCTTTGTTTCAGGATTGTAGAGTTTGTAGCCTTTGGAGTTAGCATCATACCCAATGAAAATGTACTTCTCACTTTTGTCGTCTAGTTTGCTCCGCTTCTCGTCTGGAACATGAGCGTGAGCAAGGCTTCCAAAGACTCTTAGGTGTGAGACACCGGGCTTCCTTCCACTCCAAGCTTCTTGTGGTGTCTTTCCAGAAACGCTCTTCGTTGGAGATCGGTTTGATATGTACACCGCACACGCGACTGCTTCTGCCCATAACTCCTTTGGTAGATTCTTACTCTTGAGCATGCTTCTTGCCATCTCAAGAATAGTCCTATTCTTTCTTTCCGCTACTCCATTTTGTTGAGGTGTTCTTGGCACCGTCAATTGTCTTCGAATACCATTATCTTCACAATACTTCAGAAATTCCTTGGGCATAAATTCTCCTCCCCGATCGGATCTCATGGTCTTAATCACAAGACCACTTTCCTTCTCAACTTGGGTTTTAAACTTTTTGAAATTTTCAAACACTTCTGATTTTTCTTTCAAAAAGTAAACCCATGTTTTTCTTGAAAAATCATCAATAAAGAGAAGGAAGTAGTTACTCTTACCAAGTGAGCTTGGTTTGATTGGGCCACATACATCTGTATGTATGAGCTCTAATGGCTTTCTTGCTCTTGTCTCCGACTCCTTTGGAAAACTCATTTTGAATTGCTTTCCAAGTAAACACCCTTCACACACTTGATTTGGATGGTTGATGCAAGGTAATCCTCTCACCATTTGTTTCTTAGAAAGTAGCTCCAAGCCTCCAAAGTTTAGATGCCCAAACCGAAGATGCCAAAGCCATGACTCCTCCTTGTAGCACATCTTGAGACATCGTGCAATGTCATTTTGAATGTTTAGGACAAACATTCTATTGCTTGACATTGGTACTTTTGTGATGAGGTTATTTGCAATATCTCTTAAAGTAAGGTTATTATCCTTTAGTCGAATATCATAACCTTTCTCCAAGAGTTGTCCTAGGCTCAAGATGTTGGTCTTCATGCTTGGGATGTAATAAACATTGGAAATGAATTGGTGATCTCCATTCTTCAAGCGGATGAGAATATCACCTTTGCCTTTCACCTCCATCTTTGATTCGTCTCCCAAAGCCACCTTGGTTTTCACCGATTCATCAAGCTTCACAAACATGCTTTTGTTCCCACACATGTGATTGCTAGCACCACTATCAAGGTACCATCTGCTAACTTCATTTGGTTCATCCTTCTTGTAAGCCATCAATAGCATATCTTCTTCATTACTCCTTTCTTCAACATAGTTGGACTTCTCTTCAACTCTATTGTTGTTTGGAGTTTTGCATTCAGAAGCATAATGTCCAAACTTTCCGCAACTATAGCATTTGATGCTTGATTTATCGTACCTTGATTTTGCATTTCCTCTTCCACGACCTCTTGATGAGCTCTCTCCTCTTTGGTTAAAGTTGTCTTCATATGGTCTCCAACCTCGTCCATTTACACCACGACCTCGTCCTCTGAAATGACCGCCACCACGTCTTGGATGATTTCGACTACTTTCTTCTTTGTGATCAATTCTCATCTTGAGAACTTGCTCAACAATATCCTCTTTCTTCTTCCTCTTTTCTTCATAAGCTTGTAGTGATCCAAGAAGTTGCTCCATCGTCATGTCTCCAAGTCTTTTGTCTCTTCAATTACAGTAACAATATGCTCAAACTTTGAATCCAGCGATCTAAGAACTTTCTCCATGATTCTCACCTCATCTAACTTCTCACCATTTCTTTTTAGGTTATTAGTAACCGTCAAGACTCTTGAGAAGTAATCTGAGATGAGTTCTCCTTCCTTCATTTGTAATGACTCAAATTCTCCTCGTAAAGTTTGTAGACGTACCTTCTTAACTTGTTCCGCTCCCTTGTAAGAGGTTTGAAGCTTCTCCCATGCTTCTTTAGATGTCTTTACTCCAGCAACCTTCTCAAATGTATCTTCATCTAAACCTTGATAGATTAGACAGAGAGCCTTCTTGTCTCTCTTTCTTGAATCTCTCAAACCATCTCTTTGAGCTTGAGATAAACCACCATCATTCTCTGGTTCAATGAAGCCTTTCTCAACTATCTCCCATACATCATGTGCTCCTAAGATAGCAATCATCCTTAAACTCCAATTGTCATAGTTGCTCTTTGTGAGCATTGGAACTTGGAAGGGAACACCACTACTTGCCATCTTCAAAATGATCTTGTA
The DNA here is from genome assembly GCA_905132765.1 of Moricandia arvensis. NCBI lineage: Eukaryota > Viridiplantae > Streptophyta > Magnoliopsida > Brassicales > Brassicaceae > Moricandia > Moricandia arvensis. The sequence goes on along the minus strand of CAJHQP010002332.1, from coordinate 26,006 downwards.
GCTCTGATACCACTTTGTTGGAATGAGAAACTTATTACAAATGGAGAAAGTGTTTAAGTGTTTGAAGAGAAGAGATTTTATGAAGAGGAAACTTCTTATTTCTTAGATGATTCTTAAAAACTTGGATGATACAAAATGAGAAGAGAGTGGAGGTATTTATAGCCTCCAAAATACAAAATATCTTACATATTTTATTCTTAAATGTAGATAATTCTACTAAAATATCTTGATATTTTTATTCTAATTATCTAGATAATTCTATGAAAATATCTAGATTTTTATCTTAAGGAGGTGGAAGATTTTTCTAGATAAATTCTAGAACTTGGGTCAAATTTGGGCAAACATGATTATTAGATTATTAGCCCAATGATTAACCCAAATCAAGTTTATGTTTCAACACTAAGTTGGCCCCAAGAGTGTCGATGAATGTCATTCAGTGGTTAAAATAACGACGCCTAGGCGAGCCTAGGCTTGAGGCGAGGTCAAAACAGGGTTTCTCGCCTTGAGGACCTGAAGCGAGGCTGATTCATGAAGGCGTACGCCTCTTCACGCCTCGTCATGCCTTGCAAGTCTCACACCTCAACGCTTTTTGCATTTAACTATAAAATTCTTATTTGCAATTTATTTGCCTACTTAAAACAAGCAATTATGATTAATATTAAATATTTAGTTTTTTTTTTATGTTTCCAAAAAAAAAATTCATCTAAAATCTAATTTAGTTACTTAACATTTTTGCATATATGGTCACGCTTGACGCTTCTGCTTCTTCTTCTTTTTACGTTTGTCTTGTTCTGAGACAAGAGTCTCTAAATCATCTGCTACTTCTTGTTTATGCTCTCTTTCTCCTAATCTCCTACTTTTCCATTATCACCATGGCAGCTTCTTCTAAACAAGTTGATCCAGCATACAAATATGCGACACCTGATTCTAAGAAGGTTGGTTGTTGGACTTGGAACTTTTTGGTAAAGTGACAAATGGTGGAGTCTGTCGTTCTAAGCAACATCTGGCTGGAGGCTTCTCAGCCGTAACTATCTTTCCCAAGGTTCCAGATCATGTAAGTGAAGAAGTTACAACTCTCATTAAAAACAAGGCTGCAATGAAACCTTGTGTCCGAATGATGGAACCAGCCTTTGATTATAATGATGAAGAAGATGAATCTCACCCATCTCAGACTCAGAAACGTCCATGTCAGACTCATCCAAACTTGAAGAAACGTAAGGGTCCCTTGGACAGGTTTGTTGCTCCAATTCCTCCTGATGTCTTGAAAGGAAGAAAAGATAGAAAATATATTTTTGGAGTATGTGATAAAGATAGTAGAGACAAATCTTGTAGTGCTACTGAGAGGTCGTTCTTAGATGCAGGAATTCCTTTATATGCTGCCACTTATGAAAATTTCAAAGAGGCGCTTGAATTAGTAGGGCAATATGGTTCTGGTTTTGAGCCACCACACATGTATGAACTGTGAGTTCCTCACTTGAGAAAAGAAGTGAATGAAGTTGAGAAACAGTTGGTGGAATACAAAGCTGAATGGGTTGCTAAAGGTTGTTCAATCATGTCTGATGGATGGCACGATTCAATGGTACAAAAGGACATTATCAACTTCCTTGTTAATTCTCCAAAAAGATCAGTTTTTTGAAATCAATTGATGTTTCTGAGGTTGTGAAAGATGCTAATATGATGTTTGACATGCTTGACCATGTGGTGGATGAAGTTGGAGAGTCTAATGTTGTCCAAGTTGTTATTGACAATGCCTCAAACTATTTTAAAGTTGATATGTTTATTTCTGTTCGATCTTATGGTTTCTGTTTTTTTACTTCTCTTGCTAATCTGATATTATTTTGCTAATTCGCAGGGAAACTTCTAATGGCTAAGAGACCACATCTATTTTGGCTTCCTTGCGCATCACACTGCATCGACCTTATGCTATAGGATATAGGTGAGATTCCTTCAATTAAAGCTGCAATAAGAAGCTGCATCTTCATGAATGGCTACATATACAGTCGTATGTCTCTGGTAAATATGATGAGAAGATTCACAGGCGATGGAAATTTACACAGACCAATAGTTACTCGGTTTGCTACATCATTCATCACGCTTTTATCGTACTACCATCAGAAGAACAACTTGAGGAAGTTTGTAAATTCTCAAGAATGGAATGATTCAAAGTGGCCAAAGGAATTAGGAGCAGAGAAGGTGAGACATATTATTATGCAAGACAGCTTCTCGAGAAATGTTCTTTATGCACTAGGCTTGACTACACCCGTTAGTTAAAGTTCTTTGATTGGTAAATGGAGAGAAAATACCAGCTATGGGGTACATTTATGAAGCAATGGACAGAGCTAAGGAAACCATTGCAAGAGCCTTCAACCATAGAGAAGATTAGTACAAGCGTACCTTTGAAATAATAGATGAGCGATGGGACTGTCAACTCCACCAGTCGTTGCATGCTGCTGGTCACTTTATGAATCCTGAATTTCAGTTCAAGGGACCTAAGGTGCACTGTGAAGAGGTTATGACAGGTTTATACAACACCATTGAGAGTCTGGTTCCTAAAGTTACAACTCAAGATCAGATACTTAAGGAGCTAAATCATTTTAAGAATGCTTCTGGACTGTTTGGCCATCCCATGGCAGTAAGACAAAGGGCAACAAAGGCACCAGCAGAGTGCTGGTGGTCTTATGGAGCATCCACTCCAGCACTTTGCGGTTAAGTTTCTTAGTCTCACGTGTAGTGCAAATGGATGTGAGAGGAATTGGAGCGTGTTTCAGCATCCCATATTAAGAAAAGGAATTGTTTGACTCAAGACCGGTTGAACATCATGGTTTTTGTTAAGTACAACCGTACTCTGAAACGCCGTTACGATTTGAAGGACACAATTGATCATGTATTTTTAGACGAAATTGATGACTGTAATGAGTGGATGGTAGGAAGAATGAAAGGTGACGATGATGACCATGTTGATCTAGTGTATAGAGATGACGATTTCACATGGGGAATGCTAAGCAGAGCTTCTGGAGCTGAGGAGCCCAGTTACGCTACTAGAGCAAGTATGAGTGAAAAATGAAAGAATTCAGCTTCAAGCTCAACTCCAAGTCAAAGAGCTTCGCAAAGGCCATCATCATCTCCATTGGTTTTGATTGATGAGGATGATGAGAATGAAATTGAAGAAGGTGTTGGAGATGTGGGGAATTTGTTTGTGAATGAGGGTCAGTACGAGGACTTTGATGATTTGTACTTTCAGATTTAAAGTTTGTTTCTGAGTTTATTTTTATGATTTGTTTTGAAGACTAAACTTTTGTTTGTTTCTGAATTTTTATGATGAATTTTTTTGGAGTCGGTTTTTTTGCTATATAATTTGGAAGTTTAATAGCGTGTTTTATGTTTAGTTTTACAAAGATAAGATTATTTCAGTTTTAATGTTTTTAAGATAAATTTGAGTGTATAAATATGAATAGATAACTACTAATCTTTTTTGTGTTGTGCAGGTGGTGGCGCCTCAAATCCTCAAGGTTAGCCTAGGCGATCGCTATATTTTGAGGCGAGATTGCCTCCTCCTCGCCTTAGAGCATGAGGCGACCGTGATGGTATGTATAATACATCATTTGTAATGCCTTCATGTAACCTTTATTGGCATTACAGAAGATTGATGAGTGTTGTTGACTCTAAATAATTCTAGTTAACTACACACCCGTAAGTTCTTAAGGAAAACATACAGAGACAAAAACCAAATGCATAATCATGTCAGTAGCACTACCGAAAATCCAAAAATAGTCAGCTTGCTGCATTATCTTGTGATAAAGGGATCACTAACTAATGATTAAATCTAATAGAAATCAAACTGAAAAACAAAATAGGTCAGATCCGTTTCCACTCTAGTAGACAAACAACCAAATATTAATACCAAATATCTAAACTTTATCAACGAAAAACAAAATCCCAATTCAAGTAATGAAAATTCACCTTCAAACTCACAAAAGATAAACCAGAGATTCAAGAGACACCAGAAAAATGATTTATCAGAGTTTTCTGGTTAGATCAGGTGGAGGTGGCTAACCAAGAGACGCTGGCGAGAGGATGGAAAGCTCTGCGATGGCCAAACAATATGAGACTTTTTTTTGGCTCAACAACTTACTATTCACTAACCTTAGTCAAATTCTTACAACAGGCTTATCAGCCTCAACATAGGTTCTCAACCATATTGGCAAAACAGAATATAACTTAGGGACAAAGGATGCGAACGTAAAAGTCTCCTTCGCTATTCTGTTTGCTACATTATTACCACTTCTCGGATAATACACAACTTCAAAGCCTCGATTTTATGCCAACAAGAATGAGATCTCCTGCAACATGGGTTTCAGTGATGGCCATATATCTTCCTCCCCGTTGATCATTCTCTTTAACACTATAGAATCTGTCTCGATCGTCACCCGACTATAACCAAACCCGGAGAGCAATTGAATGGACCATCTACACGCTTCAGCCTCAGCTTCGATTGCAGATCCCAGACTTGCTAGCTTCCTCGCTCCTGCCCACACTAGATTTCCTTGATGGTATCTCGCTACCCATCCCATTCCGCCTTCCCCTGAGTCTTTATTCCAGGCTCCATCAGTATTGCACTTTAGCCATGAATGTGGTGGTGGTTTCATTTCCTTGCAGGTTTCTCTATAGTGGCTTTTTTAACCTTCGTTTGCTTAGTCTCCTCTCTACTCCTCCACTCCCTCTCATCCTCTTTTGCTTTTGCAATTGTGGCCATAACATCATAATCCTTGCCGTGGAACACAAACTCATTTATGTTCTTCCATATTCTCCACAACAGCCAAGGTATAATGCCTTCTTCTATTTCTTCCTTTGGGGACTCTTTTTTCATGTTTAAGACCCATTGGAGATTAGAATATAGCGAATCTGACCATATGCCAAGAGGGGGAGGATGAAACTGTGAGACTGCCCAGATTAGTCTTGCATAAGGGCACTGAAACAGCGCATGGTTTATACTTTCTTCCTCAGCTCCACATCTGTGACATTGCTTATCCTTTCCAATGCGTCTTCTCACCATATTTCCTGCAACTGGAAGGAATTACTGATACATCTCCACAGGAAGTGTCTGATCTTTAGGCTCGCTTCCACCCTCCAAGCTTGTTGATATAGACCATCAAGACTAGGTTGAGTGACTTCCTCCTATGCTCTCTCTGCCTCCACTACATTAACTTGGACCCAATATCCAGATTTAACTGTATAGTGTCCTGTTTTTGTATAGGTCCAAGAGTAGTTATCTTCACTTCTTCGGCCTGCAGGGGTAATGCTTCTAATCTTGTTCAGCACATCACCTGTGAAAAGATTCCTAGCAGAATCTCATTCCATGCTCTACCACTCTGGTCCATCAACTCACTATCTCGCATATCATCCTCCATAAACCTTCGGTTGTGAGTTTCGCTAAGCTTCATGGATTGAACTGGAGTTGCCGGCTCTCTGCCAATCCATCTATCTCTCCATACCTTGGTACGTTTACCAATCCCAATAATTACTTTGGCTCCTTGCTTTATTAATTTCCGGGCCACATGAATGCTTCTCCATGCATATGAAGGCGAGAGCCAAGAGTGGCCTTTAGAAGATCAGAGTTTTTAAAATACCTGCTTTTGAAAACCTTGGCCATAAGCGATTATGGATGGGTTATCATCCTCCACAATTGTTTGCCTAGTAGGGCAATGTTGTACACTTCCAAATCCTTAAAACCTAACCCTCCACATGTTTTGGTTTGCAGAGAGAATCCCAACTTTTCCAATGGACGCCTCTTGATTCCTTGTTGCTCCTCCACCAGAAGTCCGACATAAGGAAATGATCTGCTTACAAATCGTTTTGGGGATTAAGAAACAAGCCATGGTATACGTGGGTAAAGCCATCGCTACTGCCTTCAGCAGAACTTCTTTTCCACCGGGAGAGAGGAATTTAGTTTGCCACCCATTTACTTTCTGATCCATGTTCTCCTTTAGAAATTAAGGATTGCGACTTTGGAGCCTCCAAAAGCTTCCGGTACTCCTAGGTAGAACCTTTCTCCTCCAGTCTTTTCAATTCCCAGCTTCTTAATGATCACTTCTCTTCTCTGTTGAGAGATGTGTTTACCAAAATAGATGCTGGATTTTGGTAATTTATCCGCTGCCCTGAATCTAGACTATAGTTCTGCAGGATTTCTAACACTTTATCAAGCTCCTCCTCTGTGCCCTTGCAATATAGCATACTATCGTCTTCGAATAATAGATGAGACACTGTCGGGTCTCTCCTTGCCACTCATAGACCTGATAACTGCCCAAATCTTTCCACTTTCTTCAGCATTTGAACCAACATCTCAGTACACATCACGAATAGATATGGAGACAGAGGGTCTCCCTGCCTAAGGCCTCTACTATGCACAATATCACCAAACGGCGAGCCATTGATCAACACCTGATATCAAACCGATGAGACACAGCTCATAATGAGACTTATCCAATGACCGTTGAAGCCCATAGTCCTCATTGTCTTATCCAGGAATGACCATTATACTCTATCATACGCCTTTGAGATATCTGTTTTGATGGCAATGAATTCATGTGAGCACTTGTTATCTGAACTCAGCGCGTGTAACAGCTCGTGGGCCAGTAAGATGTTGTCTGAGATTGCTCTCCCCTCCACAAATGCTGCTTGAGTTTCAGAAATGATCGTTGGGAAGACCTTCTTTATCTCCGTGCCAACAACTTTGATATCACCTTATATACCACGTTGCAGAGACTTATTGGTCTATAAACGCTCATCCTCTTAGCGTCAAGGATCTTTGGGATCAAACAGATGTTGGTGAGGTTTACTCCTTCTTCCATCACATCGGTTTGGAAGAACCTTTGCACCAAGCTTGTGACTTCTTAAGCACATGAATCCCAAAATTGTTGAAAGAAATGCCCATTCATACCATCCAGTCCAGGACTTTTATGATTTTGAAGTCGATAGATAATGTTTTTTGGTATTACTAAAAGTTAATATTTATCATCTTCGCTTTTGGAAAATTTAAAATATAAAAATTATTTTAAAATTAGTTTTTGTTAAAATATTTTTTAAACTTTATAGTTAGAGGGTCAAAATTGAGAAAATTAATATTAGTTCTAAGTGGACAAAAACTATTAAAATGATTCTTAGGAGACAACAGATAGTTTTTTTTGTTCTTTATTACTACCTCCGTTTCATTTTACTTGTCGTTTTAGGTTTGTGCATACAGATTAAGAATATATTTAGTTTTACATATTTCTAGATAAAAACACAATTCTCTATACACCTAACCACATTTCAACCAGTAAGAAAATAGAATAACATATAAAATTAATAAATTATGTATTAAAATTATAAAACGACACTTATTTTTAAACGAAAATTTTTCTCTAGAACGACAAATAATCTGAAACGGAGGGAGTAACAAAATTCCTATTCTTTTTCCACTTGCAGTTTTCTCATTAGTGGTATCTCAACAATTATTCCAATGAATATTCATGAAAGAGAAAGAAATGGTTTTAAAATACAATATAATATTAAGAAACATATTTTATATATAGTTTAATATCTATTTTATAATTTATATAACATAACTAAACTAAATTTAAAATATTGATATGTATACTTAGAAGAGTACCTCATCAATAAATGTGCTTTTAGAATTCATCCAAGGCATTAAGTTAACTCTTACTTTATATAAATGTTAAATAGTTTTTAAACAAAATAACTAGAGTTTGGATGTAACTAGAGTTTGACGAGATATCTGAGTGGATGATAACTATAGTTTGGCGAGAAAACTGAGTGGATGATAACTAAATGTGCTTTTACAATTATAGAAACTCTAGTTATCATCCACTCATGCTTCTCGTCGCACGCGTCAATATATTTTTAAACATGCACATTTAATTTTAAAATAGCGTATTAGCCATCAAATTAAAATGTGTCTATAAAAAACAGAAAAAAATATTAGTGTGGTTAAATCTAATATGGATACATAGTAAGTGCTTGCAAAGAGTATTAGAAACATGTGTTCCTTAAAATGATCGTAAATTAAGCGGTAAGTCGACCACTCATGAACCTAGCATTTTCAAAGCATCTTTGGGATCGCCTACAAGAGATCGTGTAAAACTCTAAACCACGTAACAGTTGTTCTGTCGACTAAGGCATATGCACCAGGGTTTTAGAACATGAAGGTTATCCGATCCACACAACTTAGTATGGAATTGACACTGCTCTCTAACTTGGATGAGATTAGGTTTTCTTAGTGTATCCAATTGGAGAGACAAATTTTAAGAGAAGAGAAATAAATAGAGAGATATAGAACATCGAAACTTCGCGAGACAAACTGAATGAAATTTGTATGGGGGATTTATGGTTTTGTTCCCGCCCAAAATACAAAATGTCGCGATATAAATTAGATTTGGCAGCTGACTTATAAGAACTTTACATCTGACATATCCCATTCATATACAATTTAGGTTTAAGGTATAAGATTTAAGGTTTAAGTACCACATTTTTTAATGTGTCCATTAGGATATATAAGAAAGTACACACATTCAGTTGAAAATACATGGTATATGGTTTACTTTATATGATTTAGGGTTCATTGTTGAAGGTTTTAAGTAATTTTAAGAGAACATATATCTCAAGATCATGTTAGAGTCTCAACTTGGAAACTCAAGAAAATATACACATTGAGTTGATTTTTATTCACTTGATATTGATAAGAAGAGTTTCAATATAACTTTTATAGAATTTCAATTACATTTTCTGATTTTAGGGTATGTTTGTTGTATGACTGAGTTATATAAGTGACACGACTGAGTTATATAAATATTTTTTGATTTTGTGGTGTGTTTGAGCTATGGTTGAGTTATATAAATGACACAACTGAGTTATATAAACATAGCATAAGTCAAATACAAAATAGACATATCATAAGTGAATACAAAATAAAAGGTTCATGAATGGTAAATCACTTGAACTGCGTTAACATATTACTTCCTTCTTCATCGAGGATCTCTTCTTCCATCTCGACTTGTAAACCCTGAGTATTTGCATCACATATCCCATCAAAAGTTATACCAAACGCTAGACACTCGACAAATTTCAATGAATACTTGGGTGTTTTGTGGAATGTATTTATTTTCTAGATTAGAAATCCCTTCAGCATAAAGTCTTGGAAGGTAATCTCGTGCTTGATTTTCAAAAACATCCATCTGATCATAAAGACATATATAACACATCAATGATAACTCAGATGTAGAGTATATAATAAACTAGCCACACAAAAAAACTCAGCCACAAATATATATATCTATATATATATATCAACTGTGATAGAAAACTAAATCAGTCACAAATGCATATATTAATCAGTCGCAATAGTAAATTAACTCAGCCACAACTGCATATGTAAATCAACCGCAATAGAAAACTAACTCAGCCATAACTGCATATAAATTAACCGCAATAGAAAATTAACTCAGCCAAAACATTAATCAAACTCAGCCGCAAATTCAAAAAAAAAACTCAAAGTAAAGCGTTGAAACATACCAGATAAGACGATTTCGGACGATTGCAGAGAAGATAATTCAGACAATGCGGAGAAGACGATTTCGGAGAAAACGCTTGCGGAAAAGATAATTTCAGAGAATGACAAACGCGGAGAAGACAATTTCAGACAACAACAACGATGTCGACTCAAATGGTGAAGGTTTAATTGGCGAAAGAAGTTTTAAGTTAAACGTCATTTCATTGTCTTTTCTCTCTTTTGATCACAACACCAACTATGAGAAATCCACCAATCCATATGTGATGTGTGAACAATGATAGTTGTGTAGTACCAGTAGCTAGATATGGATAAGGGGGAATGTAATACATATAGTGAGCTATTTTCATGCATCTTTTTATATTGTAAAAACATAAGATTTTTTATCACTAAAAAAATACCTCAGTGTAGGTCCGGGATAATCTTTTATTCTAATCGGTGACGTGGATTGTAGTTATTGGTGATGTGTAGTACAGTTATGGTGATGTGAATTTGTTAATATTTTTAATTTTTTTAATTATTAATAATCTCAAATAAAAAACTAACCAAAATGATTATTGTAATTTATTAAAAATTTACAAATATTTGAATAATTTTCAAAAATGTATAATATTATAGTCAACTTTTTATGTCATTTGGGTAATTTTCTCTACAGTTTTTAGGCCATAAGTACATGGATGTCCCATGCGAAAACATCAACGTACTATATACATTGTTCGGTTCGTACATAATAAGACACTAGATCGAGACCATACGATTAACAAACTAGAATGATAATTTAAACAAACAAAATTGGAATGATAAAACGTAAGTAGGTGACATTGACAACGAAGCGATAATAATTAACGTCTAGCATACGTAATATCATACCGAGATTGTTATAATTAGGGTGGGCACTGATCAAATAGTAGCGTCACTTTCACTATTTGTGATTTGTTTTATCTTTTAGAGATATTTGATTTTCTGATTTGCTTTGATTAGGCAAAATACAGATATTTAATTTTACAGATATATGAAACATTTATAAATATTTATAAATATATATGGATATTCACCGGTAACTCATTCACTTTGTTCAATATAACTAAATTGAGAAACAAACTATATAATTTGGTTTAAAAAATATATTTACATAATATAAATAAAGATAAAAAATTAATGAACTTATATGTTTCATAAATTTTTAAAAGTAACAAAATTTTCTTATAAAACATTTTTTAAAAAGAAAAATGTAGTTTCTATAAATATATTATATTCTTTTCTTAGTTTAATTTTCATAAATAATTTTATAAATAAATTTATATGTTAAAATAATAATTATATAAAATTATACATTTAAAACTCTATATTTAACTAGAAATATACATCTATCTGTATAAAAGACGGAGCAGAGTGGATATCCATTCTAAAAGTTTAGTATTTGTGATTTTTTCCGCTTTTAACGGATATTTATTCTTAGTATTTGTTTTGCTTCAAATACTTGTAAATATCTAGATTTTTTGGATCAAATCGAAACGAACCGAATCAAATTTAACGGAAAAAATATCCAGCCCTAGTTATAACTTATTTGGAATGTTACATAAATTTCAACATCATCATCATCATCATCATCATCATCATCATCATCATCATCATCATCATCATCATCATCAGTTCATCACTATAACATTCTCTTTTTTGTTTATCAAGGTTAGTGACTACTAGTTCACATTTTAAATCTGGAAAGTTATTTTTGTTTTTGAAAGTTGTGGATGTGCATAGAGATAGTCCTGAGATAGACATAAAAATTATCATTTATAAGCTGCATTTTTTATACATAAATATTAAAAAAAAAATAGTTAAAAATAATTAATTATTACTAAATTGCCATGTGCATGTCATTCATGATCACATTGGACAGGCATGCGTCTAGGTCACGTTAGATGTTCTCTTGAGGTATCCACTGTGGAGAAACAAAGCTTAAAATTTTCTGGTTTATCGAAATCACCCAGCTGATCAAGCAGGTTTGCTTCCTCTAGTTCTCCTAAACAGATTATTGATAATGATTATGTCTACAAAGTTGATGAAGGGCCGTTCGTTTCCCATCCAGATGAACCATCTGGATTGAGATGAGAGTTTTGTTCGTTTAGACATTAAAAGTACAAATCATCTAGATGGCTCATCTGAATGACTTTTGAAATTATAGGCTTAATTTTAAAGTTCATCTGGATAGACCAATTTGGATCATCTGGATGGAGATGTTTTTGTCAAAATGGAATAATGTCTATTATAACCTTTATATAATTCACAGATTACAAACCTAAACCGCGATTTTCCGCCAAAACCGAAAAACGCAATTTCCCGCCAAAACCAAAAAATGCATTTTCCCACCAAAACCGAAAATCACGATTTTCCCGCAAAACCGAAAATCACGATTTTCCCGCCGAAACCAAAAATGAGTTTTTTTCCACCAAAACTGAAAATAGGTTTTTCCGCCAAAACCGAAAAAACGATTTTCCCGCCAAAACCAAAAATGAGTTTTTTTCCACCAAAACTGAAAATGGGTTTTTCCGCCAAAACCGAAAAAGCGATTTTCCCGCCAAAACTGAAAAATCGCGTTTTTTCCGCCAAAACCGAAAAATGCGAGTTTCCTGCCAAAACCGAAAATCGCGTTTTCCGCCAAAACAGAAAACACGATTTTCCAGCCAAAACCAAAAAAACACGTTTTCCCGCCAAAACTGAAACCCACGTTTTCCCACCAAAAACGAAAAATCGCGTTTTGCCTGCCAAAACCAAAAAACGCGTTTTTCTGCCAAAACCGAAACCCACGTTTTTCCCACCAAAACCAAAAATCGCGTTTTCCTGCCAAAACTAAAAAACGCGTTTTTCCGCCAAAGCCGAAAATGCGTTTTTCCCGCCAAAAGCGAAACATGTGTTTGTTCCCGCCAAAATCAAAAATGTGTTATTCCACCAAAAAATTTTACTACCTAATCCGCAAAATGCATTTTTCGCCAAAACCACAAAAACGAAAAACGTCAAAACGCTAATTTTAAAATAATTATAATGTATATATTTTAGACTACATAATAAAAATTAATATTGTTAAAATTAATATCAAACATATGATTAAATTAAAATAATGGTATATTTGTAATTTGTTCATTACATCCATTTGGATGGAGATAGAAAAATAAACGAACATGAAGTTCATCGAGATGGATCATCCAGATGGTTCATGTGGATGAAGAAACGAACATCCTCTAAAATTTGGATGGATCATCTGGATGGAGCATCTTGATGGAGTAGCTAGATGGAGATGACGGATGGAGAAACGAACAGCCCCGAAGATGTATACTTCTCAGTTGAAAAGTGTTTCCAACATACGGAAAATTGTGTTGGAGAAAATTAGAAGAAAACCGTGCAGGTTAGAGAGTCGCAATTAACACAAGGAAGAAACAATTCGTAGATTTTGCTCTGTGGAAAGTACACGTTTTGATCTTGTTGTAGTTATACATGTAATACTAACTTTCTCATTCAAGTTTTAATACAGAATATGAAAGATCTAATGCGATTAGGAAAGAGTTGGGAACACGTTGGGATCACTGTGATGGATAGATAGTCCTGAGGGAACAACTTGGAGACCAGGCATTCCTCTTGCGCTTCAAAAACCTGGAACTACAAGTTGAGCTTTTAAACTTATACTATAGTCTCTATTCTTTTGTTTTTTAGGGAGCATGCTCGACCTGTATAGAGAGAGAGAATAGAGGAAAGCAACTTCATACTTGTTTTGAGATAGGAATGGATAAGGAGAGTATAGCTTTGATTTTTCTTATAGTTTTGAATCGATTAACGTAACATAGAGATATCTGAAACAACTGATGTTCCTTTTATTACTTTAACACACAAAATACACACTGAAAGATCAAACATAAACCCAAAACAACATTAACGCCTATCTGAACCTACTATATTGATGAACCACTTTACCTTGTAGGAAGCAATGACTTGTGCTATTGCTAATCCAAACAACAGTCCTGGTCCAAACCCTATAACTACTGCTTTCCAGCTCAAAACTTGCTCCTCTTCCTCCTCCTCGTCTTCTTCCTTAGGCTGTTGTGTTGGTGGCACATTACTCGCAAAACACTTTCCTTTAGAGGAAGACCACAAAGCCTTGCATTCCCTTCAAAAGAGGATTCTGGTTGCCAAGTGATTTGTGTTCCTAGTGGTATTTTGTAGAAGCCGGAGAACCGAATTGACATAAACGATATAAGCAATGTTAAGGAAATATACGATTCAAAAGACGAAATGAAAACCGAAACAAAAACGTTTTCGAAAATAGACCATGGAGTCGAGAATGGGTCAATGAGACGACACAAAATGTATCATTTGCAGATGAAGTCAGAATGCAACCATATGTCAACACTTGCGAGAGTGTACACATCATCAATCTCGTAAGGGACAAGGGGTTTATCCTCCTGGATGAATTTATCCAGCTTCATTGTTGTCAGGAAGAACATCATCTTCTTCTGCCACGTTTTGAAGTCTTTGCCATTGAACTTGTCTGGAATTAATCCTTGAGTGAACAAGCTAGGTACAGCCGGAAGAGTTGGAACTGCAACCAGAGCACTTGTGGTTCCTTGAATAGAATCTATTTGATAAAGACCAGCACCAAACAGGCTACGCCGCGTAGTTTCATCAGCAACATAACCCACTGGAAGGGTAGGTGTCATTGTTACAGTAGTTATTGTTGTTGCATTGACGGTTGTCACAGTTACATCAGTTTGAGCAACGTTGAGTGGAATTTGCGTACCAATGAGGGTGTTGTTAAGATCCGTCATTTTTCTGTCGAGAAAACATGAAAGGGGATTAGACTCCAATCAACAAATAACATATTAGTTCAAATAAATAATAGTTTAAAATAAATTGTCATTTTTGGTGTTTTTAGTAGATCGCTAAAGCGTTACAAACCACCTAATGATATCGATATAACTTTGACAAACGTTTTGCAAATTTGATTAAAAGCGTTCGCATAAACCGCTTGTGTAAACTCTTAGATTGTTTCACAAACTTGCTTTAGAAAGCGTTTGTAGAAACAAATAGTTTTTATGACGTTTTTATGATTCATGTAATAAAAAACGTTTCGCGATAGAGCTACAGAGAAAAATGCAAATTGTTTTCATCTAAGCAAGAAACGATTTGCAGAAGTGCGTAGAGAAAATCACAAACACCGTTTCAACATACAAGATAAATGTTTTATAAATCATTAAATCGTTTTATAAAAACGTATTAAGATCAATCCGATTAAAGCTTATATAAGCTTATATGTAATACAAGCAATTAAGAGTTAAGACTGTAGAAGCCGGAGAACCGAATTGACATAAAAGATATAAATAAAGCGATGTTAAGGAAATATACGATTCAAAATACGAAATGATAGCCAAAACATTTTCGAAAATAGACCATGGAGTTGAGACGAATATGTTTCCTTAACTCTTAATATTCGCTTCGTGTGAGACGGACACGTACAAAATAGAGTCCCATGATACAACCATGATAGACGATTCATGCTTCACCCCGTGAACGTTCCTACGAACTAATAGTCTATGATACAATCTCTACTTAATAAACTTACGTTTAGGGATTTTAATTGCTGGGTTTCGTTGTGAAAAACATTCAGAAATGAGGAAGGAGGAGACGATTTTAAAAAAAGGAGTAGTGGAGCGGTTTTTCGAAACAGTAGCGAAAATCTCTCAGAAATCTCAGAAGTGGTGCGTTGAGAAACTTTCTCCGCAAGATCTCTCTTCTATTGGCTCGTTCTGATCCAATTCGGACAGAAAAACCGTGTGTCATTTTTAGATGAACTATGCGCCGTTTAATCACAAACGTCATGCTGTTTTTTGGGCCGGAGGCCCTCCACCAAAACTCAAAACCCAACTCCACACAGAGATAAATTTATGTATCCCAAAAATGAAATGGTCTTGAGTCCATTTGGAATAGCCCTAGAGAGTTGCTTTTTAGCTGTTACAAAACATAACTACTATAATAAAAGGGGGATATAAGCTCCATTTAGGCTATCAACATCAGCATAAAAATCAACCAATAAAGTGATGCCATTTAAATTCTTACCTTTGATTATCAACAAAACTCAAAAAAGAAAACTCTACATACCAAACATTATCGTTAAACATTTTCCTCTTTAATTTACTTGGCCTTCTTCTTTAATTTAGTACCTAATTCTAATAAACTCAATTCTTAACGCCATTAAATTAGCCAATCCTAACCCCTTATCTAACGCCGCTTCGTTTTCATCCTTTTCCTTCTAATCGAAGCTAAGCTATTGTTACCATCTCTTAAGATTCTTCCATTAACGTCTCATGTTACTTAGGTTAAAAGATCCTTTTCAAATTCTTAGTTTTCAGATTTATCTCATCTTGATAATTCGTTAATTTGATTCCATGTATTGCTGCAGCTCAATCATAAAGAAGCTCAGGTCAATTATGTTTTGCTCTTTTTTTCCATTTTCAGAACCTCTCACTTAGGAAAAAAACACACTAAATGATATTTGATACTTGATGGTGTGACGTAGTTGGAGTACGAGTGTCTGCAAGATATATATCAAGTTGATGGCTACGACGAGGTGAATATGAGAAAATTTGGTGTGGAGATGTTGAGCTATAAATTATGTCAAAATGATAGGGTATTTCCACCTTCTTAGAAACTGATTTGGCTGTGGTTTTAATGTGTTATCTTATATACTTGGAAATACAGGGGAAACAAGATGTCAGTTCTCATCATTATCACGCTAGCTGGAAAGGAGTCTTATGCGGTTTCATGGAAGAGAAAATGTCTCACATATATGATGAAATGATAATTTCGAACAAGTAAGCTATCTTTTTGTTACCTTCGCTTACATTCATTTGCAGAGTTCCTTCATATGTGCAAGTGCATAATATTTTTGAAGGAAATGCTAGGGGACTCAAGTACGTTGGTTAAAAAATAGAGAAAGGTTCGTTATATTGACTTCATTATTGAGACAAGTCTCAAACGTTTGGTCGATCCATCAGACTCTTTGTTTCCATGTAAGTCAAACTTCATAATTCGTTGTACCTTTATTTCAGATTGTACTTTATTGTGTACTGATTTTTTATAATTCTATCACCGGTGCTGACCATAATGAGCATTAGAATATTATTTCCACAAATAGTCAACTAATGAGTTTATGGTTATTGTAATGAATAATGAGTTTTTAATCTTTGATTTTCCTAAATTTTCATTGTCTGGACACTACTTCATTTCAAAAATGATTTACTGGATTATTAAATCACTTAGTTTAGGTATATTTACTTTATAATTTTATGTTTAGCTTTGGTATTTTTTTATTAGTTTATGCATTTTTATGTAAAATTGTTAATTAATCTCTTATGGAGTCTTATTTTTCTCATGTTATTGTATTATTTTTAAATATTAAAGTATGAAATAGAAACATTCAAGATATAAAGGAATATCTTATAAATAAATAAATAAAATTCAACTCCAACTAATTTCTGTAATCATATTTACTTTCCGCAACACAATTAGATAATATATAATACACAATAAATAAATAAAATGAAACTAAACCAAAATAATCAAGATGGTAAGGATAAAAGATTACTAAGAAAACATAATAAAGACATTAAAGATAAAAGATGATTAAGAAAACATAATCAAGACATCAAGTATAAAAGATTATTAAGAAAATGTAGTTTTCTTAAAACACAGCTTATATTAATACCATAAAAAGATTTCACTTTCTACATGACCCTATTTTGCTAATAAATCAACATCAATGTTCTTCTCTCTAGAGATCCAGTGAAAAGAAATAACATCATAAAGAAAGGATATATCAACAATGTCGGACACAATTCCATACAGCTCCAATGGAACTTCCACACCGTTGAGGGCTTTAATCAGCTGAGCAGAGTCCCATTCACAAACCAGCCTCTTCAGTCCCAGATTTTTACTCTCTGCAATCGCTTTTCTCATTGCCATTCCTTCGGCTGTGAGGGCCAAACCAACATACCAAACTGCCATGGAACCGGAGGAGTGTCCCAATCCATGTTTTATGCTCCATCCGAACACTGCCATATGGTTGGTTGCTCTCCACAGTGATTCAGAATGTAGGAGGGCAAAATTCTCAGGATGATTTGCTCGAGTTAGCGCTTTTGATTCCAGTTTGGTGAGTTTGTCTTAACTTCCGTTCCATTCTTTAGTGACTGGTTATTAATTGAACTGGTTATTAATTAACTAAAAATTGTTTTTAGTTACACTGAAATGATAAAATTTATTTATATATTTATGTATTTTATTCTCTTTAAATGTAACTATGTTTCGTCTTTTTTCTCAACAGTAATAAAAATTTAATTATAAAAACTAAAATATTTTTGATGAAGTAAACAAAACCCTTCTCTAGAGCGTTGCCGATAGGCGATTCAACCACCACCAACTCCTTTTCTTTTCCTTTTGTTTGTTAGTATATGATTTTCTCTTCGTCATTATGTTGGGTGAATTGGAAGTTTCATCATCTTCATCTCCTGATATCTGGAGAAAATCAAGCGATGTCACTAATCCTGGTGATAAATCTATCTCGATTCCTTTCGGTTATCGGCGTTATTATTCGTCGTACTCCGCGTGTTGTTGTTCCCTTCAATACAGTGTGATTCCCCGGTCTGTGATCCTCAATTCAGTGCTGATGATTGCCCATCAACCTTCAGTGTTGGTGGTGTCTTCCCGTTAGTCTTATGGCTGAGCGGTTTGTTGCAGATTAAATCTCTTAAGAGAGACCCTAAACACCGATGGCCACCACCAGTCTTCTTCCTATTTGATGACCAGTCCGGTAAGGGATGGTGTATTGTGATGTTACGACTTAGCTTGGTGGTTATTGTGTGCGGTTGGTTTTGTCTCATAGTACTTCAAATTCTTCAACAAAAAGAGGCTATGATAATGAGGATTGGATGGACTATGATATTGTCGGTTCCAAAATATAAAGGAACACATGGGAACGAAGATTCTAAAGCAATAAGGTGGCAGATGATATTCTTTCTCCAACATAATAATTTGAAGTTATGGCTTTATTGGTTTCAAAGTAAAAGTATGTCAATGCCATGGAAAATTATAATAAAGCATGATATCTCTTGCAGCGAAAGTGTTTGTGATAGATTACGATGTAACAGATGGATCGAATCCAATGTCTTTTAAAGAAAAAAATGTGTTTACTCACAAAAATTGAGAGCCATACCAAAGATCTTACAAGATAAAAAAAAAGTAGAAAAGAATTAGCGAATCACTTTATCATACGAATATGTTAAGAAGCATCGTGTTATTGATATCTCTATTTAAAGTTCCACTTAGCAACATATATGATGTATTTTATGTTACATTAATTTAATATCAATAAAGTTAGATGTTATAAAAAAAATTATTTCCCTTCCCAACTGTCCATTTCATGTTTTGTACCCCTTCAACAGCTCCCACAAAGAGTAGATGAGTGATTCAAATCGGTATAATACTCTCAGACTGGAGGTTATGGCAAATGAACTTGGCGAATATATATCATTTTACTAGACTTTGAATTGCAGCAAAGGAATAAAAAAATGAACAGATAAATAATAAATATTTTACATTTATATACTGAAAAAAAATTGTTCATCAAAACTCAATTAATATATACACATAAATCTGGGCGTAGCCCGAAAAAATCTCTAGTTATTTTGAAAGGTTGTGTTTTAGTTTAAAACTGAAATTAATTTTAAAAGTTACTAATCTATTAATAATAACATTCTTGATTAATTCAAAAGGACGTGTCTTTTCACAATAATTTAACTCATATCTGTGTATTTGTATTTTTTGTTCATAACATTCGTACATTTTCATTTAGAACCTTTTTTCATTTTTTACGAATGATGACATAATTTAACAGTTGCAATAAAAGCCGCAAATAATATGACTTGATCTAACAGTTTCAAAGTGCACAGAAAAAAAATCTAACAGTTGTGAGATGAAAAGAAACGTCACCGACCCTAAATATTTTTAATTTTGTCTATAAAAGAAAATTCTTTTATTACTTTCCACTTCAGTTTTGCGAGACCAAAACAAATAACGAGCGGCTCTTTTGACCAGCAATTTTTTTTTAGAAACTACCGACGTCTTTTTTTCCTTTGGAGTGTCTTCTTCATTTCAGTTTTCTTTGATTTCGTGACTAATGCTTTCAATTAGGCTGTGTGGTGAATTTTGGGATGTTTAGGGTATGACTTGTAAAATATTGAGTGTAAATGGACAAAACGCTTTGGATCTATGCATCCCAATACGCGGTAACAACTCGCATTGCTGCGTTAAGCATCTGATCAGACCCTATCCGCCAAGGCGATGCTTCGCCACTGTTTATACGGGTGAGTACTCGGTTAGGCTCGAACACAGTAAAAAACTGAATTTTATTAATTTTAAAATTTGTGTATTTTTGTTATAAAAATAAATTAGTATAAAATAATTAAAATATTCCAATAAGTATGTTTCAACAATTATTAGCTTTAATAATTGTCTTTTTCATTATAAAAGAAAATTTATCTTTTTAATTGTTAAAATATCTCAGTGACGTCTCTTTTTAATCATACATCTTTTCATTATGCAAAAGAGTGTCTTTTTATAATAATGTGTCTATTCAAAAATATATTGTAAATGTATTATTTTAAAATAACTATCTCAAATCTAATAGTTAATTTTAAGGGATGTGCCTTTTTATTACATTTTTTCATAACTGTTTAGTATAATGTTTTGCTCATAATCATTTGTGGTACCTTTTCATTTATAAGTTATTTTATTTATTTTAAATTTTGTTTTTTATTTTCATATGTATAATATTTTGTTGAAGATTCAGTAATGATAATTCTAATTAATTTTAAAGGTTGTGAATCCTAATTAAGGGCATTGTGTCTTTTTATAACAATTTTTTTTGAAATGATATGTCAATTCAAAATATATTATGAAATGATGTGTCTATTCAATATATCTTGTAAAAATATCATTTTAAAATAACTACCTATAATTTGAAAATATGTGATTATTCATATATGTTTTGAAATAATGTGTTTATTCAAAATAATTTGTCAACATGTAAGTTTAAAATAACTATCTATCAACTGGAAATATGTGACTATCATTTAGATTTTGAAAATATATAAATTGTTTACGTCCATGCGTTATTTAAAGTAAAATTTCTACTAATCTAAAATAAAACAGTGAAGAAAAAAAATTATGTGTAATTACATGGTTACAAAATTATGTGTAATCGACAAAAGATAATAGAAAGGGTTATTCATTTTTGGATAGCTAAAAATCCTATGCAAACATGAAGTTATTAATCTAAATTTTCTTTTATTAGATAAGAAGGCTTACTTGTTTTCATATTTACAAATTTTGTCTTCGTGATATATATTTTTTATGAATGATTCATGTCTGATTTTTTCATTTGGTTAATATTGGTAATTTTTTGCATCATTTACATTTGTAACGGTCTAGATTAATTTTATTTACTAAATCTATCTAAATTATATGTTAGCCGTTTATATTTGCGTGTCTCCTCCATTATTATAAAAATATAATTAATTTTAAAATTATCAAATTATGAAAGGATGTGTCTTTCAACAATTTTGTGCCTTTCTATTATAGTATTTTTAATTTAAATATGTGTTTTCCAATATGCATTTATTGGAAAAGGTCGTGGAAAAAGTTTTGATGTGTTTTTTCATCATAAAATGTATCTTTACATCAAAAAAAATGTCGAATGTGTTTTCATTTTTCTAAATGTATTAATTTAAAGAGATATGTTTTTTTATTATAAAAGTTAAAATAGTTTAAAAAGGGAGTTAAACCAATAATTGTCTTTCTTCGGTCATGACACGTTCACACTCTTTCGGACACGAAATGTTTGCACCACTTTGTACAAATGTTCGTACCCTTCAAACATGAAATGTTCGCATCCCTTCAGACACGAAATGTTTACACCCCTTCGAAGACAAAATGTTCGTACCCTTTCGTCAATGCACACCTCTTCGCCACAAAATTTTCAAACCTATTCGACCACGAAATTTTCCCACCTTTTCGACCATGAATGTTCACACTCTTTAGATCATGATCCATTCGCACTTCTTCAGTCACCACATGTTTGCACCCCTTAGGTGATGATCCATCCGCACCCCTTAGGTGATGATCCATCCGCACCTTTTAGGTAACGACTCATTTGCATCTCTTTGGTGATGACATATTCACACCCTCTTGGGGATGAGATATTCGCACCCATTTGATAACGATATGTTCGCACTTATTTGGTCATGAACCAATGCCATCTTTGGTGATGAATTATTGCAAGTGTTGTTAATTGTAGTATCTGTGATAAACCACTGTAATTTTTGGTGTTAACCATTACAACCCTTAGCTAACCAAATTTTTGGTTATCAACCATTGCAATGTTTGGTTTCAGCCATTACAATCTTTAGTTATCAACCATTGCAATCTTTCGTTATCTATATGAGAAGTTGTGGGCATTATTAATAAATCACAATAAAAAGTCACAACAATCATAAGTAGACTAGAAAATAGAGAAATTAGTTTTTAAATGATTTTTCAGTGATTTTTGAAAAACACATATAAACATAAAAAACGTTATTTGTTAACATTGTATTTTTCCTAAGCTTGGAATTTTTGATTAAGAAACCAATAAAATTCTAGAATATTTATATCTCAATAACATCTTATCTGGTATATTATTTAAAGATTCAAAAAAGCATTAATGATTTAAATCCATAATTTATTAATTTAACTGGTTTTATTTAATTCTAATTTTAATATAATAAATATTGGTGTTTTGTAAGAACTCTTCCATGATTCAAGATATTATCATAAATGAAAAAGATTATATCACTATATATCAATATATATTTATTACAATATCTAATGTTAGATATTACAAAATGAGCTTCTGAGCGATATCTAATGGGTTCTTTTCCTCCTAGTAATACTAAAAATAATCCTATTTAACAGCTTTTGTTACGTAAACCCCTGAAAATGTCAGCCTTTTCTCGATTCAAATTCCAAACGGCAACACGTTTACATGCTCTAGGGTTTTCGCCTAAAACGTTTGTGTTGTATTTATATACGAAGAAGAAGGCAAAAGAAAAAAAAGGTGTTCATTGGTTTCTTCTCTCGTCATGGAAACACAGAGGATGAAGCTTACGAAGTCAGACTCGCTTCCCCTTGATCTCGTGATGGAGATACTCAAACTAGTGCGGTTAAAACCCTAATCCGGTTCATGTCCGTATCTAAGCTATGGGCTTCCACCATCCGCAGTCGAGATTTTATGAATTTATTCATGAACGTGTCTTTGGCTAAACCGAAAGGTCTCCTCTTCTTAATAAGATACATATTTTCAGGTTTAGATATCTCATCGGTTCTTTCCGAAAACACGCATGAATCATATTCTTTTACCAATTTCCACGTGACATGCCACTCCACACAGTGTGCCACCGTTTATCCTTCTGTCCACGGTTTGATTTGCTATGAACACTCTACTACTAGACTTGTTATATATAACCCGTGCACTAGACGATCCATTACCTTGCCTGAGATCGATACAAGGAGAAACACATAAATTAATTACTTTGGCTAAAATGAATTGAAATGATCTGCAATTTCTACCCGTTTAGTTGCCCGATATAAGTATCTATTAGTGTTAACCATGTTATTGGAATTCTGGTAGTAGTTCGGTTACGATCTTCTCCTCTCTCCACTGTCTCGCCTAAAGTCCTAGCGCAATCTGCTCGGGTGTAGCTTCCTCCATGACATGACTTGCCCTTTCGTACTCTTTGAGGAGCAAATCGCGACCTGTGGGCCAGATAGATAGAGTCTCATCACTATCCAAAAAGTCCTACATTTGGTTTTTGTTCGCTGGATGTATAACAGAGCATAATTACTCGTTATCTAGCTATGCCGTCCTAGCAGTAGTTTGGGAGTAACCATGAAATATTCCCGTCTGTCTATATGTTTAGACCGCCATTGCCCAAAGAAAAAAATCCCGACATAATTCCACACCATCCATATGAAGGATTCCCTGAATCGTGATCATTATCAAAATCGGTGATTGAACCACTCCTTGAGATGTCATTTGAACCGCTCCCATGCCTTCATGAGATGGTTCATGTGAGCATTGCTGAAAAGGAGATTTTGTTCTGAGGAGCCAGCTGTTAATGGTGCCTTCGCGGTAGAGAAGGTATTTTGTTTTCAAGAGCAAAAGTTCTGACTATTCCCATGTAAGTGAGAGACAAACACCATAGATATTGACTTCAGCACCCGTGAACGTCTTTTGTGCTCAAATATCGGACCTACGCCTAGAGAGAAACAATTTGGGGAATCAACTCAAACAATTGACAAAATAAAATAGTGATACCCCCATTGGACGCATCATGGCCGTCTTAGATTTCTTCAAAGGCTTCCAATGTTGCTCCAATTGTATCTCAGCTGTTAACCCATGGAAAACATTTTCTCTGTACCAGCGTTGATCAATAGCAGCTGATCTCAAAGTCTTGCCTGGGACATGGCGCTGAAGGCAATGGCAGAGCGCGTAGTAGAAGTTACGCCAGGGTTGATGTTTCTCTCTCCGATCGCGAAGCATCATAGCTTGCCAATCTGCCTGACTGATCAAGTTAACATGTGCTCTAGAATGATAATACTGTTAGACTGTCAAAATCCATGAGGACATCGAAGACTACGAGGTGTTATATAGTATAGCTGTTTATCAATTAAACGAGAGCTAAAACATAGATGTTCTAAACAGAAAATTCACAGAGCAGAACATAGAGCAAGTGAGTTTGAATTCAGATTTAAGAAAAGCCAACCAGGTGCTCTGCGGTTAGAACACTTGTAGCAAACAATATTCAAGTTCAATTAAGAGCCGTAACATCAATAAGAAACTTCGAACACTTCAAATTACCGATCAGCTATTATACAACGACCACTAACCACTCTTCTACGATTACTGTGTTCCTGCCTCCTTTTGTTGATCGACCATAGCCAGTCCTAAACTCTCGTTGGCTGAAGCTCGACAGGCACATTAGCAGATCAAGTCCGATAGTTAACAATACACCCTAAAATCTACTCTCATTTTTTAGGGATGTAATGCTCATTCATTGCAATGTTCTAGCAACCCTATTACCACAGTTAATAATTAGAATTAAACGTAAGTTTCATGCATTAATTGATCAGCTTAACTGCAAGCAAATAGAACAGCCATCATGAAGACAATCATTTATAACTTATTTATGGCAAAGCTCACAAGCAACAAAACCCCTAACACCCCTAGACTAGGATAGACGACTACTCGTTCATGGCCCACAAAGAAAACACGCAAATCTTGACTGAATAATGCATAACTATTTAATAGTAAAGAGAGGCGCCTAGGGAGTTCTTCTCTAAAAATGAAGAAGAGAAGCCTCACCCATTACAATAATAACCGACGATTCTTCCAAAAACAAGTCTCAAAAAGGTTCTTGTTGTTAAAAACTAAAATGTAGTTCTAGATAATTAGATGAACTGTCTTTTATCAAGTGGTGGGCCTGGACAATCTAAAGGAAGATGTAGTAAAGTATAATAGGTCATCTAGGAGAAACTCGAGAGAAATATCTCAAGTTGTCCAATGTTCAGGAGGCAAAGAGATGGTTGCTCCGTTTGGTGCTCCGTTTTGGTCTCCTTGGCGAGAAAACTTCCAAATTTTCTCTTAACTTTTTCGTTCATTTGTCCTGCTCTTTAGAAAATCCCTAAAAATATTCCTTAACAGTCCTGAATCCATGACTCCAAAACTGTACTACAAATAGAAGAAAGTTTCTGAAATGAAAGAACAAAGAAATCGAGTTGAGAAAACATATTTACTTGATGTCAAAAAATACAACATATCACAAACCCTGCACGCGGCCATGGCTCCAGACCAGTTGCAACGGCTCACACTTATGTGCCTTTACGTCGCCGAGTCTAGAATGGTTCACCCACGTAACGCTGCACATGGTTGTTCCTGCAAGAAGGGTGTGTGAAAATCGCCCTGCCGTAATGCGTTATCTGACAGGCCGGGTTCAGCCAGACTCGGTTTCTCTACGAACCGTCCGCGTCCACCTCTCGACTGTAACCCGTTCACGAATCGATGCCTCTCCCCCAACCAAGAGGGCAATCGTTCTTGCCTTGTTGCCGTGCACCTAGTCTACAGATTCCAGATCTACACCTATAGATCGTAAAGAGACCTCTGTATAGTTTCTAATCCTGATCCCGTCCAAAATGAGAGACGTTGTATTAGGGACTCCAAGGTCCAACATCTCCTAACCTCTGCGATTCCAGAATGTTCACAGACATCGTCGCAAAAATTTGTTTAGAGAGATATATACTCTCTCTT
>CAJHQP010002331.1:0-88600 GCA_905132765.1 Moricandia arvensis | reverse complement strand
ATATGGTTACGTTCTTCAAAAATGGAAAAAGGTGTTGTTAGGTGATTAAAAGGATGGCTTGTACTACTTACAAGGATTTATGGTTAAAGCAGAAGTTAATGTTTCAAGAAATAAAGTGAATCTCACAAACTGGTGGCACTCGAGACTTGGTCATATGAGTCTTAATAATATGAATATCTTGGTCAAGAAAGGTTATTTAAACGAGAAAGAGGTTCCAACGCTAGACTTCTGTGAAAATTGTGTTCTTCGGAAGGTTCATAACCTTCCATTTTCTAGTGCTAAACATGTTACAACATAAATCCTTGGATATGTTCACAATGACCTCCAGGGTTCACCATCGAATGAGGAAAGCTTATCAGGTTTATAGTACTTCCTAACTATAATTGATGATTTCTCTAAGAAAGTTTGGAATCAGGTTTTTCAAGTCTAAAGATGAAGTATACGAGAATATATCAGAGTGGAAGAAGTTTGTGGAAACCCAAACCGGAAAGAAAATCAAGTGTCTTAGAACAGAAATGGGTTAGAGCTTTGTAACAACTTGATGGACACCATGTGTAAAGAAGCTAGAATCAAACGACACATGACGTGTACTTACACTCTGCAACAGAACGGAGTAGCAAAGAGGATGAATAGAACTATCTCAGACAAAGCCAGGTGCATGTTGGCAGAATCAATGATTAGAGATGAGATTTTGGGCTGAAGCTGCTTCTCGACTGTTTACTTGATTAACAAAACTCCTAATTTATCTACAAAGTTTAAGATTCCAGAAGAGGTTTGGTCTGAGGCTAAGGTGGAGTTCACACATCTCAAAAGGTTTAGTTGTGATGCTTACGTGCACATAATCCAAGATAAGATGAGTCCTAAAGCTTTGAAAGGGATTTTCACGGGTTTTCCTCAAGGCATTAAGGATTATTGGGTCTGGCTAACAGATGATGAGAAGTCTACAATAAGCATGAATGTGATTTTTGATGAAGAAAACTTGTATATGAAGTCTAAAGGAAATGATTTTAGCTCTGAAAAACATGCATATCTAAAAGCTTTCACATAGCTTCAAAACTTTGAAAAGCTTTTAAAATAGGGAAATTGACTTAACTATCACATATTTTATTACTTAAGACTAGAAGAATATAAATCTTTTTTTTTACCACTGATATTTTTTTAATGCCCAGCGTGCCCTTATATTATGTTGTGACAAAAACGTATTTACAAGAATGCCATTACTTTTTCATGCCACATAAGCCAAAATTGTCGCCACGTAGGATTCGCTAACGCGTATTAATGAACTCAGCCGGAAAGCGTTACAAAATACGTTACGGTTGAGTTATGCTTACGTTGTGGCTGAATTAATTAACTCGGCTGACTTATGAGAAAATGGCTGACTTACGGATATAAGTATACCGCTTTTTACGACTGATTAACAGAATTTGACTGAATTATGTGGTCTCGGTTGACTTACAAACACAAGTTATGGCTGACTTATACATCGGCTGACTGTGTTGTCAAATATTTGACTGAGTTGTAGTTAAGAGACGGTTGAGTTATTTTCCGCATGTTGATTGAATGATCATCGGCCGACTATGTTACTAAAGTTTTGGCTGACTTAAGAGAGCTTGTTATGGCTGAGTTACTTTTAATCAGTTGTGATGAGTTGGATTAATATTAATTCATCCTAATTACGGTTGACCTATTAGTGAAAGATTAATTACTAAAATAACATTCATTTTGACGGCTGATTTAGTTGACGATAGGGCTGACTTATTATTTTTCGTGTAATGATTGTTGGTTATTAGGAAAATATTAATTACTAGAATAACATTCACGTTGAGGCCAACGTGCAATGTATGTTATGGCTGAGTTATGTTAGCTAAATTATGTGTTCCTATGTCGGCTGACTTACCGATTTTCCATGTCATCATCCATGTCATCAGTTCTTAGTTGTCATGTCATAAAAAACATTACAACAATAAAAAAAAGTTTATATTACAGATGTTGTGTTTTATTCTTCACTATTCATCTTTTTATCCATCTTCTTCATCTTATTCTTTATCTTATGGATTTGGTTATTATTGTTTCCGAAAATTGGGTCTAAGAAAACATAGATCTAAAAAAATTGAAAATCGGAAGACATCCTGCTGCTCCCTCTCTCATTGGATTCATCATCTTGGAGAAGAAGAAAAAGTCAAAGAGAGATAGATAAAAAAGGTAAGTCCTGTAAATTGTAAGAAAATGAGAGAGTTGAACAAAAAAGTAAGAAAATTAGAGAAGACGAAGAAGATGATGAATTTGAAAGCCAATTTTTACATGTTTGACGACTCAGATGGTGCGTCATCTGAATATGATAACTTTATTTCATACTCGAGTCTCCAACACATACGTTACAATTGAGTTATGCATACATTACGGCTGAGTTATGCATATGTTACGACTGAGTTATACATATGTCACGGTTGACTTATACCATTCAGATTAAAACTTTAATCTTTTTTCCGCCCAAAATGATTTTGTTCCCGGCCAAAATACGAAACATTACGAAACAAATTATACTTGACGGCTGACTTATAGGAACGTTACGACTAACTTATAAGTCATGGTTTAGAGTTTTTGCTATAATCAAAGGCTGGATTGTGGTTACAATACGACTTTGTTATAATCATGTCGACCCAAAAAAGCTTATAACAGGCTCAAGATTCATCATCCAAACGAAAATTGAATTTAGAAACCGAAAGAGAAACTAAAAAGACGAGTTTATATATTAGGAATCAAGAGACATATCATTCTCATAAACAACATAGATCTAAAAAATCAAAAATCTGAGAAAGATCTACTCCTGTAGTCTTCATCTTCGATGGTGATCGGTTACAAACAATGATTATAAGACAGCCGTAACGTTCCTATAAGTCAGGCGTCAAGTGTAATTTATTTCGTGACGTCTCATATTTTGGGCGGGAAAAATGATTATAGCAAAAATCCTAAACCATGACTTATAAGTCAACCGTAACGTTCCTATAAGCTAGCCGTCAAGTGTAATTTGTTTCGCGACCTCTCATATTTTGGGCGGGAAAAATTATTTCCCCCCCCCAAAAATACGAAACGTCGCGAAACAAATAACACTTGACGACTAGCTTATAGGAATGTACGGCTGACTTATAAGTCATGGTTTAGGGTTTTTGCTATAATCAAAGGCTGAGTTGTGATTACAATATGACTTTGTTATAACCATGTCGACCATAAAAAAGCTTATAACATGCTCAAGATTCATCATCTAAACTTAAATTGAATTTAAAAACCGAAAGAGAAAGTAAAAAGACGAGTCTATATATTAGGAATCAAGAGATATATCACTCTCATAAACAACATAGATCTAAAAAATCAACAATCTAAGACAGATCTACTCCATTAGTCTTCGTCTTTGATGGTCGTCGGTTACAAACCATGATTATAAGTCAGCCGTAGCGTTCCTATTAGTCAGCCATCAAGTGTAATTTGTTTCGCGGCGTCTCATATTTTAGGCGGGAAAATGATTTTTTTTCCCGCCCAAAATACGAAACGTCGTGAAACAAATTACACTTAGGGGCTGGCTTATAGGAACATTACGACTTATTTATAAGTCATGGTTTAGGGCTTTTGCTATAATCAAATGCTGAGTTGTGGTTACAATACGACTTTGTTATAACCATGTCGACCAAAAAAAACTTATAAGATGCTCAAGATTCATCATCCAAACTTAAATTGAATTTAGAAAACGAAAGAAAAACTAAAAAAATGAGTCTATATATTAGAGCATGTACATCAATGAACCCCCTCTTGGGGTTCATTGAATAATTTTTTTATTATTAAAAATTTTTTATTTTTTTTTTGATTTTTTTAAAAAAAAAAAAAAAATTTAGACCAATCCCGAACCGCCACGTGTTGAACCTCATGAGAGAGGGGTTCACCGGAGTGAACTTTAGGAGAGAGGGGTTCATAGGTTTTGATTATTTTTTTTTTTTTTCTTGATTTTCGTGTGAACTCCTCCCACGAACCTTCAATGTACATGCTCTTAGGAATCAAGAGACATATCATTCTCATAAACAACATAGATCTAAAAAATCAAAAATATGAGACAGATCTACTGCAGTAGTCTTCGTCTTCGATGGTGGTCGGTTACAAACCATGATTATAAGACAGCCGTAACGTTCCTATCATTTCGCCGTCAAGTGTAATTTGTTTCGCGACGTCTCATATTTTGGGTGGGAAAAATGTTTTTTTCCCGCCCAAAATACGAAACGTAACGAAACAAATAACACTTGACGACTGACTTATAGGAACGTTACGACTGACTTATAAGTCATGGTTTAGGGTTTTTGCTATAATCAAATGTTGAGTTGTGGTTACAATACGACTTTGTTATAACAATGTCGACCAAAAAAACTTATAACATGCTCAAGATTCATCATCCAAACTTAAATTGAATTTAGAAACCAAAAAGAGAAACTAAAAAGACGAGTTTATATATTAGGAACCAAAAGACATATCACTCTCATAAACAACACAGATCTAAAAAATCAAAAATCTAAGACAGATCTACCCAGTAGTCTTCTTCTTCGATGGTGGTCGGTTACAAACCATGATTATAAGTCAGCCGTAACGTTCCTATAAGTCAGCCGTCAAGTGTAATTTGTTTCGCAACGTCTCATATTTTGGGCGGGAAAATGATTTTTTTCCAGCCCAAACTAATTTTGTTCCCGTCCAAAATACAAAACGTCACGAAACAAATAATACTTGACGGCTAACTTATAGGAACGTTACGAGTGACTTATAAGTTATGGTTTAGGGTTTTGCTATAATCAAAGGATGAGTTGTGGTTACAATAGGAGAATTTCAGATGATATCGGGATAGACAGTTCGAGAATTTCAGATGATAAACAACAATGTCAACTCAAAAAATTAGGGTTTAAGCAACGAATGAAGAAAATTGTGGTTTTTCTCGCTTTGTTTTTAATTTATGAGTGTCTCTGTGAGTGTAAGAAAATATGTGACATAGAAAACGTATAATGTGAGGTGAAATACGGTTTAAAGTGACGTGGAATACTGTTAGCTGACATGACTTTCTTAATTAAAAATAAAGAAAACTAAGGAAAAGTGTTTATTGTAATTTACTAAGGTCAAAAAACATTCTAATAATTTTCAAAAATGTATGCTACTCTAGTAATATTCCAAATTTTTTGTACTAGTTGAGTCATTTTCTCTTTAAAATAAGGTAAAACTTAAAATAACAAAAAAATATTTTCAAAATGTAAGAGTTTTAATCAACAAGAGATTCCCAAGTGAAAATGTGATTTATAAATCTAAATTTAAAGAAGTGGAAGTTGAAAACCATGTAATGAAAATTTGTAAAAAAGAATAAACCACTGAGAAAGACATAAGATAAAAATTAGAAATTGATAGAAAGTTTGTGTGTTCAGGTTCAAAAAAATTAGAGAGAGGTTGAAGAGTTTTAAAATGAGAAATATTACATTTTTGTTGTAACTATTTGAGAGAAAGACAAAGTTTATGTACAATTTTCTTTATATAAAGAGACAAAAATTCTAATAAAAATAAATGTTTTCGATTCAGAAGACTTTCAAGTAAGTCTTCTAATAAAAGACCTCCTAGAAGACTTACTTGAAAATCTTTTAGAACCTAAATTCATTGTTCGCCAAAACTCAAAAATAGCTAACTAACTAATTAAGAACAAATAATTCATAAAACTTAAAATCAATTTTTAAAATGTTTAATATACACAAAACTAAACACATATAAGTCAAATTTAATTTTTCAAAAAAAGTTAAATTTCCAAAATCTAGCCCTAAGAATACATATAATACTATAGCATGTGTTACCAAAATCAACTATAAAGTGTTTAGTATACACAAAACTAAACACATATATGTTACAATTTAATTTTACTAGATATTAAATTATATCATTTAAAAATGTTTATAATTACATGATTTCAATTTTTCCCACATCAAAATATTTTTTTCATAAATCTTATAAATTATTTTTAAGATTTACTATATGAGAAGAGTTCCTTAGAAAACTTACAAAACCTCATAAGAATTTATAAGGTTATATTCGTAAACATGAATTCTGTTTTTTTTTTGTCATAATAGGTTGGTTGTAATTTCATTAGTTTTTAGATTACTTTTGCATTTGATTCTTGAGTATATTTTTGGGGTTATAATCAAGTTTTGAGTTATATTTGGTAAATTTCCCAAATAAAAATTTATTTGTTTTCCCATATATGTTTTATTTTAAATTTTAAAAACAATTCTAATTTAGTAAAACTATTAAAATTTTCACATCAATTTTTGTAGTTAATAGTTTAAGAACTTTATTATAAAAAGAAACAATTATTACAAAATAATATGAGTATAAAATCTCATTTAATAGATATTCACATTAAAATATAGTATATATCAATTTTAATATCGTTTAAATTTAATTATATATCATATAAAATTCATAAATATTTTATGGAATTTCATAAACTATATCATATTTGACTTGCTAAAATTTGGAAACTTTTACAATTAACTTTATTAAATCATATAAATTTAAAAGCATATTTACATATATTTTGTTATTATTTAAAAATATTATCAAAATAATTTATAAATATGTTGTTCCACGCAGGTTCCAGATTATTACATAGTTTTTAGGCTTGGGTTTTCGGATCTTCGGATTGGGTTCGGGTCTTGTCATATCCTTGTCCTTGTGGCTTAAATATTAGGACCCACTAAGGTAATTAGAAATATTTGGTTTGGGGTCCGTTCAGATCATGTTGGATCTGGATCAGTTCGGATCTAGTTGTCTAGAAACAAATAATACTGGTTATTTTTCAGTTTCTAAAAGTTTCGTGTTGGTCTTGGGTATTTAGGCCCCAAAACCATGAAAATGCCCAAAACCCAAAAACACCCAAACATCCAAAATATCCCTAATTATACCCGAAATTTTATTTAAAATCTAATCCAAAAATACGAAAATACCCAAAATTTTATCTGGTTAGCTAAATTATATTTTTTTAAATTTAAAATTTTACTCGCAAATCAAAACTATACCCAAAAACTCGAACCTGAAACTTTAAAAAATATACCAAAATATCTATATATATTTAATATATACTAGAAGTTTCAGATCTTTTGGATACTCTATCGGTTCTCGATTCGATTTGAGTCGGATCCAATATCTTCAAGTCTTCCATAACAAAATCTACTAAGGTAAAATAACATTATTTATACCGGACTTAACTAGTTTTTTGGTTCAGTTCCGATTTAGGTTTTGGGTTTGAGTAAAAATTTTTATGTCTATGTCTAGTAGTGTTACTTAAAAAACAAACAAAAATCGGAAAGCAACGTTGGCACAAACGGTAAATAAGTTTCAAAAAAAACAGAACAGTAAGTATTTATAAGAAAAAAAATACGTGGCGGATAAATTTAACGTTAAAGAAGTCGTCGGTGGGTCCAGACCAACATAAACAATTAAAAATAAGATGTCAAATAGTCAGAGTCAGAACACAGAAAAGGAAAAGGCTGGTTTTATCAAAACGCCATCGTTTCTAAAGACCGAATCCAATTCTCTATATATTTGTATAAAAAGGCATACGTGTGCTTTCTTACACATGTTCTTCTTCGTAGCTTCCTTGGGTTAAAACTTTTTTATGCTTTAAAGAAGTCAAAGCTCCAAAAAAGCAAAGGTTTGTTCCTTAGTTCGATTCGTGATTTTCTTTTCTTGATTTGTTTTCTAGATCTGTACGTTTTAGATTTGTTCTTTGTGCTCACAAGTGTTTTGATTTGTTTTCTTTGGTCTGAAAATTTAGCATTAGAAGAGTTATTAGGTTTTTCTTAAGGAGAATCTGTTCATAAGTTCTATGATCTGCTAATAGAAAAGTGAAATCTTTCTCTCGCCATCATTATTTGTAGTAACATATCAACATAAATGGATTTTGGAATATTGATAAACAGTAAAAAAGAAGCTAGAATTATTTTTAAGAGGATCAGCTGAAAGTTCTTTAATATACTGTAACAAATATAAGCTCGTGTAAGTAAGTGGTAGCTGTTGTTGCTTTCAGGAGAAATGGAGAATCTACCTCCTGGTTATCGTCCTAATGTTGGTGTTTGTCTAATCAATTCGGATAATCTGGTAACATCTCAGTCATCTCATTAAAGATTCAACTTTCTTGTTAAATTACTGTTTTGCCACTGGTAAATAAAACTGAGTTTGTGACTCTGAGTTTAGAATTTGTTTCATTTTAAATATCGTTTTATATTTTATTTGATAGTTTTTCCAATTTTATCCATATTCTTTTGAGTTTATGAATTAATATAATTAAATAAAACAATTTATAAAAAAGATAAAATATAAAATTTAATAATTTTTTTAATATATGTGAAAAAAAAACTTAAAACAACATATAAAATGATGGAGGGAGTACTAATCAGTGGCTGAGGTACCTTTATGGGAGGGGGGTCATGTGACCCCTATGAATTCTGTTAAAAAGGAAATTTATTTGAATAAATCTAGTAAAATACTACTATGATAATCTATGTGACCCCTATGGCATATTGATGGAATCAAAATGACCCCAGTGAAAAGTGTGGCTGGCTCCGCCATTGGTACTAATTATGTCTGATCGACAGGTATTTGTAGCTTCAAGATTGAATGTTCCTGGAGCATGGCAGATGCCACAGGTGTGTTTGTTTAATCACTCATTTCGACTCTTAAATTTGCGCATTTTCGATATGTTTATCTAACAATATATCCTACTCTGTGATATATTCATGGTGTTATGTTTTTTTGTTGTTTTAGAGAAACTGTAGCATATTTCTGATGTTTTTTAAACACCATTCTAGTGGAGATAGATGGTCAAGATTTTGATAATGAATCTTGACAAAATGTAAACTTCACACCAGTTTTAACTAACTGAAGAGTCTTGAAGTTTATAAGGCTCACTACACTGAGATGTTACAGGGAGGCATTGAAGATGGAGAGGATCCAAAGTCAGCAGCCATGAGAGAATTACAAGAAGAGACTGGGGTCGTTTCAGCTGCAATCATCGCCGAGGTCTCTAACTCTTTTACTAAAAGAGAATCCAAATGATTACGATTTTTAGCTTTTTACCAATGATTTTTTCTGTCGTAAAAAACAGGTTCCAAGTTGGTTGACATATGATTTCCCACCTGCAGTAAAAGCAAAAGTTAACCGTCTATGGGGTGGTGAATGGCATGGTCAAGCGCAGAAATGGTGAGTCCTGCTTCGAATGGCCACCTAGCTAAGTTTTTGTACATGAATGGCTCACGCATAGGTTTGTGAATCCACATAGGTATCTAGTGAGACTGATAAACGACGAGGACGAAAAAGAGATCAATCTAGCGAACAACGAAGCAGCGGATTCAGAGTTTGCGGAGTGGAAATGGGCGAGACCGGAAGAAGTGGTCGAGCAAGCAGTTGATTACAAAAGGCCAACATACGAACAAGTCATCAAGACTTTTGGTTCTTACTTAAATGATACAGGAAGAGCTGCTAAATGTAATTCAGCCAAATGGTAAACCAAATGTTTGTCTTTTTCTTCGTGTTCATTTTTTGTAATTTGGTTTTGGTTTAACTTGGGGGTTTATATTGTAATAAAGTCTTGGTGTCTGGATCCACAAAAAGGAATGAATGACTTGTGTATGTCGTTGTAACTTATAACAAGTGTAAAGAAAATTCAAAGGTTAAGAATATTCTAAATAGTACATGTTTATATTCCTTGAATGTTGTATTCTGTAACTCTAATATAATATTATGAAACATACTTTTATGTTACTCTTGTTCTTTGCATCATTTACATTCATTTCTTTTTTTTGAATGAATGTAAATTGTATTCAATCAAATCAGTTTTTAAAATAGATGCAACTGAGTTTTTGGGTTGTTATGGCTGAGTTACAATGTTGTTAGATGTATCATTCACATTCTTGTATTCCCGTAGATGAATTGCAAATTTCATTATGATATTATTTATTAGTTTATTCATCTGTTTTTGCACTATTTTCCAAATCCATTATACTTCCCTACTAGTTTAGTACCAAACTCACAAATGGTCAAATCTTTGGTATCATTTACGTTTAGACGAATTTTGAAAAAGAATTTGTGTGAGTTTATAGCTAAACGTAACGAAAAAACTGAGGTTTTAATATGCGGGAGATAAATTAAGAAAGTTCCAAAACCATATTCCAAGACAAACAAAAGGGACAACAAACATTTTAACAAAATCAAACCACTTTGACAATTACGAACTAAGTTAAAGAGAAAGGAAACAGAGAGAGGTAAACGGTAAATAAGGGTCACCGTATAGCAAATATAAATGTCACTGGCAAAGCTGCTCAACGGCGGTCACGATCTGAGCCGGTTGAACCACGGTCCACTCTTCCAGAGTACCAGCATACGGTGTAGGAACGTCCTGAGAAGACAAACACATCACCGGAGCATCTAAATAGTCATGAAAGTTCTCATTAATAGCAGCAGTAAGACTAGCTCCAATCCCACCGGTTCTCATACACTCCTCCACTATCAAAACCCTGTGCGTTTTCTTCACCGAGTTCCCTATCGTGTAAAGATCAAATGGTTTCAGCGACCTGATGTCAATAACCTCAGGGTCATACCCTTTGTTCACCAAAGTTTTAGCTGCCTGCATCACATGGTACCTCATCCTCGAGTAAGTGAGGATGGTAATGTGCTCTCCAGGTCTTACCATCTCAGCTTCTTCAAGGTTACAGATGTAGTCTTCGTCCGGGATCTTCTCCTTGAGATTGTAAAGCAGAACGTGTTCAAACAGAATCACAGGGTTCTCACTTCTTATCGCAGCTTTCATCAAGCCTTTAGCATTGTAAGGAGTGGAGCAAGCAACCATCTGGATACCAGGAATGGACTGGAAGTAAGACTCTAGCCGCTGAGAATGCTCAGCGCCAAGCTGGCGTCCCACTCCACCAGGACCACGGATGACAACAGGGATTTTGAACTGACCACCAGATGTGTAATGAAGCATTCCACAGTTGTTGGAGATTTGGTTGAAGGCTAAGAGGAGGAAACCCATGTTCATACCTTCGATGACGGGTCTTAGACCAGTCATGGCGGCTCCAATGCCCATACCAGTGAAGGCGTTTTCACAGATGGGAGTGTCGAGAACCCTTAGGTCGCCGAATTTATCAGCAAGGCCTTTGGTAACTTTGTAGGAGCCTCCGTAATGGCCAACGTCTTCACCCATGACACATACATGTGGATCTCTGTCCATCTCTTCTTCGAGACCTTCCTGAAGAGCCTCAAAAAGCAGTAGTTCATGTCTGCAAGTTCATAGGACAAAAAAATTGGTTATAATGTGTGTTGTGACGGAAAAGGCATCAAGATTACATGGTTAGAATATGAGCATTGAAACATTGGACTTTACTGGTAGAGAAGGAAATGTGTTATTTTTGACAGATAAAGAAAATGCACAGGTGAAATCAATGGACTTGTGTGAATATGGAAACAAGTAACGTAAACAGTAAGGGTAGCACAAAAAGAGCACATAATAGATGAATAATAAGATGGAAAGCTGCTTGAATATGTATTTGTAACACAAGACTAATCAATTGCGGAAATGTTGTTGTGCGAAACTTGTTTATATGGTTTGCGGTTATGCCATTACAGTAGAGCTGAAATTACTCAAGGGGTTTTATCAAACATAAAGATAAATGTTTTGATGTTAAAATATTCAACCTATAAACATCTTGCTTAATCAACACAAACAATCAGTGGGAAGATTAGTAAAACAAAGAATGCAATCATGATTACCAAGTATCAACTATGGATTTGAAAACCAATGTCTCTGGATACCCCTTTTCAACTGGCCAGGATGCACAAAAAGAACGGCACAAGAGTAGTTAAAAACTAGCTTTTCTCTGGCTAACTTTGATTCTCGTTGACATGCAATCTATGTTTTTAAACCAAACGGTGTTTATATAAACAAAAGATCCAATGGTAGATTTGTTGAAGCAAATATCTTTAATCATTCAATCAGCAAGTCATGCTTAATTATGTTATGTCCAAATAGCAAAACGTACCCAGTGGTCGCAGATGTGTCCGCCTTCGTCTACAAAAAAAGGGAAAAGCATTGTACATTTAAAAGGAGAAACTCTAAAACATAACAAAGTGGGAGACAAAACAAAAAGGCATACCGCGACAGCATTAGCAATCAATTTGTGAGAGTGACGAAGAGTGAGGCTAGAAGAACCAAAGCTCTTACTCGCATCAGATCCAGCTGCGACAATGTATCTCTTGTTCCTCGCTGCATTGAAAAAAAACAAACAACGAAACTGCTAAGATCTCACGTAATTTAATCGGCAGATGAACGCAAGTTTAATGGAAGAGAATGAAAATCGGATCCTACGCTTGGTTCGAAATCGAAATCGAAATCAAAAATCGAACCTGGAAGATTCGTGCGAGAACGAGCAACGAGTTTCTTGGAATTAAACGTCGTCAAAGCCGTAGCAGCTCCTTGGAATATCGCAGCCATTTCTTCCCACAGAGCTTAAAATTTTGGGAATACTGGACAGGAAAATAGATATGTAGCTATGCAACTACAAGTGTATATAAAACAGAACAATGGCGATACAGGGAAGTGACGACGAGCGGAGATATCGAAGAATAAAACAACAAAAGGAGCTGTGAAATTGATATATATATATATATATTTTTTTTGCGGAATTAATATATTGTGCGGTCAAATCCACATGTTTACTTTGTTTTCAACGTCATCTCATGTCTGTCGCACATCTATTGTGTATGAAACCAATATAAGTTTAACACGTGTTATATTCGCGATGTAGCGACACGTGTATGCATCTGAACAGTGGAATATATACTGATCTACGATGCGATCGCTTAACCACCAGGACCAAACCTGAACTACATTTAACTAAGCTATGGCATTTCATTGGTTTGGGTTGAGACCGATGGGCCTCAACTGTATCAGGCCCAGTAATAAATAATACAGTATCATTATCTTCATCGTCAGTATTACTGAAACTTAGAAAAGATTTATCATCCTTTTTAGCTAGATTAGGACACTCAATTCTAGTATTACCATAATTTACATTCATTGCACTTGAGCTCCTTTCATTTCGTCAAAGGAAAACCTGAATTATAATGTCTATATCCCTCACGTTTATGACATTGGACATAACATTTTCTGTTAGAGGAACTACCATCTCCTCTGTTATTCTTGTAATTATTTATGTTTTTGTCACGTTTCCATTCTTAACCTGCCTCTTTACTTTGATTGGAATTTTAATATCCTCATCCTTGTCGTTTCTCAATATGTTTTAAAGCATTTTTAAAGTCACAAGCTAACAAGCTGAAAACCTTTTGAGTCAAACTCTTGTGCGTCACTTGTAGCATATCTGTTTCAATTTCCGTTACAACAGCAATACTCTTAATGTTTTTTGGGTCGTTTAATCTATCTCTTCTACTTTGAGAATTCAAATAAGCTGCGAAAAAATTGTCTCATATGTATTCAAACCAACTTCTAGTACGGTTTTGTAAGATGATTTTATTTTAGGAAGACACCAAGTCAGTTTCTTAACCAACTTCTTATCTTTGTAATTCTTCCCCAATAATAGATTCATTAGCAGTAGAGGTTAACTTTGAGATGAAACTCGTGACAGACTCATCATCATTCAGTCTCAGATTATCCATCCGAGAAGCAAGGAAATCCGATCTCGTTCTTTTGACAACATATGTTCATTCATAATAATCAATCACCGCATCGCAAGCTTCATTGGCCTATATACAACTTTGAACGAATTTGAACTGATTTGGATCAATTGTATTGAAGATTTCAGAGACTGTCATTGAGTTAATATTTTGATTCTAGTTTGTGAGCCTTATAGTCTAATATTTCTTAGGCTTAAGCACCAAATCACCTTCTTCAGTTTTTTACGGTTAGTTCCTTCCAACCATTCTCATTCCCAATTAATACATACATCTTTTTCTATTTTTCGGTCTATACTTCATATGTACTTTTCAATATCCAAAATTATTTTCGTCGCATCAGTGTTCTTTTGACATCAAGTAGTTCATTCCTTGTATACATGATAATCGCACGATTTCAACCTATGTATAAATAATTTAATTTAAAAAGTGACCTGCTTTGATAC
Source organism: Moricandia arvensis (assembly GCA_905132765.1). Taxonomy (NCBI): domain Eukaryota; kingdom Viridiplantae; phylum Streptophyta; class Magnoliopsida; order Brassicales; family Brassicaceae; genus Moricandia; species Moricandia arvensis. The sequence continues at coordinate 74,408 of CAJHQP010002331.1, read as the reverse complement.
CAAATGTAAAACTGAAATCATACGGATATATCGAAGAACATACATTAAATTCAAATCAAAGAGATTTATAAAAATCTTTTAAAGACAAAACTCTTGTTTTTATTTAATCAGAATAACACGATTTACACATACGTGAATGGTTGTTGACCATTTTCTAATTTCTCAAGCACTCTTAACTTCAGGAATCGATTCACACATTTGATCTCTCACAAAGCAGCTCTCAAGAAGTATTAATCATCTAAATTGTAAGCTCTCAAACTACAGTTCGACTACCTTTTGTCAACCCAGAGCAAATCTTTATTTGTGTCAAGATAACTCGTAACCCCTCATTCATCTTTATATCTAAGTCCTATGATATCAATTTACTTGTTTTGTTCTTATCTATAACTCACACTGGTAAACATTTGACACATCATAAAAGAAGTTCCTGCAAATTATTTAATGGCTAATGAACTGCGTTTGTGAATGTGCAACCTCAAAACCTGGTTCAACAAAAATTGCACCAATCATTGTTATATCACACGTCCTGATACAATTACACATTATATTGTCACACCCCTTCTTGGTTCTTGGCTTAATGAGTATCAATTTGCAATGTAATTCAAATAATCTTTTATGTTGTATCGATCACAGAACTGAAATGGCGGCTACAGATCTTTCGTAGTAGTTTTTTTTTTTTTTTTGAACACACACTACAAGAAAACAAGAGAATACCGAGGGCAAAAATCGTCGGTATGTCGTCGGAATAAGCCTATTCCGACGACATACCGACGAAACAAGTCCTCGGAAAAAACTCCTCGGTATTTCATTTTTCCTCGGAAATCCGTCGGAAATTTCCGACGGAATGCCGAGGGACACTTTTTCCGAGGACATTCCGAGGACGAACAGTCGTCGGGAAACTCCTCGGAATATACCGACGAAACAGACCCTCGGAATATTTCGAGCAATTTTCCGACGGATTGATCCTCGAAAGGTCCGACGAAAGCTTCCGAGGGAACGCCCCTACGAAATTATTCCGAGGAAGTCCTCCCTCGGAATTTTCCGAGGATTCTCCGAGGAAAGAGTCCCTCGGAAAATTCCGAGGAATCCCTCCCTCGGAATTCTTTTAAATTTTTTTTTTTTTAAACAAAATTTTTGAAAATTAATTTCGAAAATATAAAATTAAAATTGAAAACATATTAGATAACATTCAAAGTCATACAAATAAAAATAAAACATTCAGAGTTTTTGAAAAAAAAAAAACTACGGGTTTTGCACATTCGGGTCTTGCACGGTTGGGAACACCTCGTTCGGGTGCAACCTCCTCATCATCTCCATCATTTGCTCGTTCAACCTCCGCTGTGCCTCAAAGCTCGCCTGTTGAGTCGCCATCTGGGTCTCCAACACTGATATGCGATCATCCTTGTCCTGCAACTGACCCATAAGTAAATCTTGATCAACAAAGGACGGTGGTACAGCATAAGGCGGAGTCGACCGGGAGCGACGACCCAAACCGACCAAACGTCCTTTCTTCTTTGGAACCGACTGAAATAGAAAATAGCCAAATTTAAATAATAGAAAAAAAATGAATTGAACATTAAAAAAAAAGAACTTACCGATTCCACGATTTCGTTGATTCGAGCCAGGGGCAAGTTGGTCGAAGCCGTCGAATCGTCATCATCGGTTTGAAGCTGAGACACTTCGTCTTCCACCTGAGTGGAGATCAGGTTGACCACATCTCTCACTAGACCATCATCAATCTGGCCAGTCTTCTTGTTGGTATACGCCCTCTTCATTAGGGCAAGATCATCAACGGGGGCGCCATCATTTTCTTCCGTCTTGAAAAAAACATAAATAAACTAACATTATCAATTAGAAGAAAAAAATAAATAATAGAATAAAAAGCGATTCAACATACCATGCGATCCCCTAGAGTGGCCATAGATTGAGCACCCAGGTTATGCTTGAAGATGCCCTTCCCTTTACGCACGCTCCTCCGGTTGGTGGAGTTGGTGGAAGAGGTTGTTTTCGTCTCTTCCTTAGCCCAATGCGCACACAACCCCTCCCAGACCGTGGGGTTCATCGACTTTGGGACCTTTTAATTAAAAAAAATTTGTTAAATAAATTAAAAAATATTAATAAATAAAAAATAACCTTGTTTATTTCCCACTTCTTCTTCCACTCGTGTATCTGCTTCCCATAGTTGTCCATAACTTTATGGACGAAGTGATCATAGATAAAGAGCGTATCATCGGCATTCCAGGTAAATTCTTGCTGAAAAAAAACAGAATTAGTAGAAAATTTATATTAAAGATTAAAAATATAACTAAAAAAATTGAATACATACCGCAAACTGACGAAACCACAGATGTTGTTTGTCGATAGGGAAGTCGGTGAAAGTCGGATGTCCGTAGTCGAGGGCCAAGTACATCATACGGTTGATCCACGCACTGATCCCATTCGAGGATCGGTTGAACCTAATAAAAAAACAAATTATTAATGATGAATCAAATTATAATAAAAAATATATGTTTAATTACCATGTTTGACCCCGTTCACGTGGATACGGAGTGAGATAGGGAAGATTTTCACGACCGGGCTGTCGAACCAAATCCGCAACAATCATCACTCCCGGAGGACCATAAGGAGCAGGAGCGTGTGCAGGAGCGGGTGCAGGAGCAGGTGCAGGAGGGGGTGCATAAGCGGGTGCAGAAGGGGGAAATGGAGAGTTAGATGTATGGTAGGAGCTGTGGGGCGAAGCGGAACCCTGAAACTGGCTAGACGAAGCCCGAGACTGGCTCACCGTCTTACCACGAGAACGACGCTGTCGAGCCGCGGTCGGATCATCATAAGACCTTTAAATTTTAAAAAAACATTTAAATTAGTTCTAATAAATATAAATTTTAAAAATTCAATAAATAGTTTAATAATTACAAAAAATAGTTTTAATTAAAAAATAGTTTAATAATTACAAAAAATAGTTTTAATAAAAAATAGTTTTAATGAAAAATAGTTTTAATAAAAATAGTTTTAATGAAAAATAGTTTTAATAAAAAATAATTTTAATAAAAAATAGTTTTAATAAAACAAAAATAGTTTTAATAATTAGAAAAAATAGTTTTAATAAATAAAAATAGTTTAATAATTACAAAAAACGTTTTTAATTACAAAAACGTTTTTCATTACATGTTTTAAATTACAAAAACGTTTTTAATTACAAATAAATTTAAAACATTTAAATAAAATAATTTTTATATACAAAAACGTTTTTGTAATTACAAAAACGTTTTAATTACATGTTTTAATTACAAAAACGTTTTTAATTACATGTTTATAACCACAAAATTAATAAAAACTAAAAAAAAATTTCATACCATTATCAAACTCTCAATAACAACAAATAATCACAATCTTCACAAAAAAAAACATATTCAAAACTATCACTACACAATTAAACCATTCAACCTAACATAAATCTATAAAAATCACCCTAACACCATAAACAAACTCGATTTTGGAATATAAAAGAGAGGGATAGGGTCCTTACATGATTTGGGAATGAGATTGGGGAGAAATCGCCAGAAATGGCCGGAAATCGTCGAAGGAGAAGAGGGAGAGGCGGAGTTCGCGAGGAAGAGGCAGAGAGAAATGGGGAAGAAAGGTCTCGGCTTAACCTAATATGTCGAGAATTCCGACGGAAACTATCCGTCGGAATTTCCTCGGAATTACCCTGTCCGTCGGAATTTCCTCGGAATTCCCGTTTATTCAATTTTCGCGAAATGTTTGGCGGCTTGGTTTACCCGGGCAAGTAAAAATATTCTGAGGGAACAAGGTTCCTCGGAATACCCTCGGAAATTTCCGAGGGTATTCCGAGGAAAGATGGTTTGGGGTTTCAAAACTTCAATTTTTTTTGCCGTATTTCATTTCTTATACAAAGGTAATATATACCATTGAGTATTATTTGTAAGGTGATCATAAACCATGAAATAACAAAAATTCAAAAAAAATTGTAAGTATTCACTTTACCATTGTTAAAATGTATAAGTGTTACTCTTATATGTTTGTGGTTTTTGTTCAATGCAATTGTAAAAGGATCATGTTCTCGGGTTAAAACACCCAAAATTGAACTTCATACATTTACGTTAATACAGCTAATGATGGTTATATACCTGTTATTCAAGCCTACAGACTTTGTATCGGTTAAAACCTCTTTCCTCGGAATTCCCTCGGGAATTACCGAGCGGAACTTCCGAGGAATATTCCGAAAAAAACAAGCTTCCTCGGAATCCCTCGGAAAATTCCTGAGGGAATTCCGAGGAGCTTTGTTTTTCCCTTAACCTTCCTCGGAACCTCCTCGGTATTTCCGATCGGAATTCCGGAGGATAATTAAGGGTTTACCAAACCCGCCTACCAATTCTCATCAAGTCGTATATGGGAAAAGGAGCCCTACCATTCTCATCACATGAAGTTCTGAACGAGCGCATAATATCGGACTAATCTAGTCTTGACTCAAATATCCTTGTTTACCTGAACATTAAGGATCATTATTGCCTTCCCCCAGTATGGCAGATCCCAGAAAATACTTTGTTTGTGCCAGTTATGTAGGTCTCCAACAGCATCTACCGGAAAATGCTCATGTCCACCGACGTCTGGCGTCCTTGCTGCACCAAAATCTCTTAGTTGTGTCTTCAAACCTTTCCCACTAACTTCCTCAGGTGGACCATCAAACACCTGCTTGTTCTTCCTAAACAAAGTCTTACTCCGACGGTATGGATGATCAGGTGGTAGAAATCGTCTGTGACAGTCAAACCAACACGTTTTCCTTCCATTCTTTAGTTGGAAAGCATCTGTGTCATCTTGACAATATGGACATGATAGCCTCCCATGTGTTGTCCATCCAGATAACATACCATATGCTGGAAAATCACTTATTGTCCACATTAGTACTGCCCGCATTTTAAAGTTTTCTTTACACGAAACGTCGTATGTTTCAGCACCTTGAGCCCATAGTTGTTGCAACTCATATATTAGTGGCTGAAGAAACACATCAAGTGATCTCCTAGGATGCTCTGGTCCGGGAACGAGAATGGAGAGAAATAAAAACTCTCGTCGCAAGCACAAGTTTGGGGGTAAGTTGTATGGTGTAAGAATGACTGGCCATAGAGAATACTGTCTTCCACTCTTGCCAAACGGGCTGAAACCATCAGTACATAATCCAAGGTAGACATTTCTTCTCTCATATGCGAATTCAGGATATGTTGATTGGAAATGCTTCCAAGCTTTTGCATCTGAAGGATGTCTAATGTCACCATCTGTTGAATGCTCCGCATGCCATCTCATTGGTTGTGCTGTGCGTTCAGACATATACAACCTCTGCAACCTTTCCGTCAAAGGCAAATACCACATCCTTTTATATGGCACTGGAACTCTTCCACTCGTATCTTTATAACGAGGCTTTCCACAAAATTTGCATGTACGCCGCTGTTCATCCACCCTCCAATAAATCATGCAGTTATCGATGCATACATCTATTACCTGATACGATAAACCAAGACCAGCTACGAGTTTCTGAACCTCGTAGTATGAACTAGGAGCTACATTATCCTCGGGTAGAATACCTTTAACAAAATCAGCAATCGCATCCACACAGTCTTCAGCCAAATTATAATCTGTTTTAATGCCCATTAGTCTTGTAGCAGATGATAAAGCTGAATGACCATCTCTACACCCTTCGTACAATGGTTGCTTTCCAGCATCCAACATACCATAAAATCTCCTAGCTTCAGCAGTGGGTAAATCTTCCCCTCTAAAATGATCATTTACCATCTGCTCAGTACCTACCCCATAATCTACTTCCGTTCTAATTGGATCTTCTAATCTAACCGCAGGCTGAGGTTCACTAGTACTACCATGTTCATAATCAGTTTCTCCATGATGATACCAAATTTTGTAACTTCGTGTAAACCCATTCAAATATAAATGACTCCAAACATTCCACTCTTTAATAACCTTTCTATTTTTACAATTAGAGCAAGGACATCTTAACTTACCTGTTACTGCTTCCGGTTGTCGTTGAGCTAACCCCATGAATTCGGTTATACCTCGTTGGTATTCATCCGTAAGCAACCTCGTGTTCGGATCCAAATGAGGTCGATCGATCCAAGAACGAAAATAGTTTGAAGAAGACATGTTTTTATGAATAAAATTCGTGTGTAAAGAGAGTAAGAGGGAGGATGGAGATATGGAGTGAATGAGGAGAAGAGGAGTGTGTGTTTTTATAGGAGAAATGCCCGGCTATACCGAGGGAATTCCGACGGAATTCCGAGGCCAAACGGCTACTCCGTCGGAATTTCCTCGGAATTCCCCAACGGCTCTCAAACGGCTCTCTAACGTCTATATTTCCGTCGGAAGTCATCGGTATTTTCCGAGGAGAGAAACTTTCCTCGGTATTCCATCAGAAAATTCCGACGGCTAGTGATTTCCTCGGAATTTCCTCGGAATATTCCGAGGAAATTCCGAGGAAACATAAAATTTCGTTTCCTCGGAATTTCTTCGGAATGTCCTCGGTAATTTCCGAGGATTTCATTTTCCGTCGGAACGTCCGTCAGAATAACGCTGTTTTCTTGTAGTGACATCTTTCGTAGTAGTCTAGAATCCAATTAAAAATGTTTTTTTTTTTAGTTTTCTAAATAAAATTCGTGCTATCTATTTTTAATGAGTTTATTATACTAGTGTCTTCTAAAACTTCTCTATTCTTAATGAAAATGTAATGTTATGTTCAGATTTATTAACAAGAGAAGTTGTGAAGATACTTCAATAGAACAAATAACATAAGATTTTCCATCAAAAAGAAATATGCTTCTATTCCTTTCAAAATTTGTGTCGCAAAGCCTCTCTAATAAATTCATTCTCTTATTAATCATCCTAGTCCTTGATATTTACAAGAGACTTCATTCAAGTTCACACCTCATATAGAATGGAACCGGTACTACCCTATCCAATAACATAAAGTAGTATTGGAACTGGTTTGTGATCCAGAACACTTACTTGGACTGCGGCTTTGTCGGATTCCGATTCTTTGGATCAGCCTTCTAAGCCTAACCAATTATTTTGTTTTTTCTTATTTCAACGTGTAGATTGTTATAGATAACTATAGATTTACAGCCCACATTTTTCAGCGTGCTTTTCTTCTCTACATTGGGCATATCTAGCTTCTAAGGATATGTCGACTTATAAACAAACAAAAAGGATTTGTCGTCAACTTGTTTTTTTGGGATTTCGTTAATTAAGGGGATAAAGTAATAAGCCGACCACTTTAAGGCACGTAATCAAAACTATTTTGTGTAACGAAAACGATATTTGTGAAAGAATGAATCAATTCAATTGAATGGCGCGCATGGGAAGGCAATAATCTTTAAGTTGTTGGTTACTACGTACATAAATTTCTCATGACTCACGTGTTTTACTTTATCTTCTTACCTAAAAATCTAAGATAAACAAAAATAAAATGTTCTTTTAATATTTCTTTCTTTACTACAAACATTATGCCATCAACTCAGTGATTTAAGTAAGTAGTTATACTGGCAATGACTAATGCAACTCAATTAACACTTGGTCTACCCCATGGCTTCCACTATATCTGCCCAAAGGTCTCCACGCCACCGATCTAATGATTTGAACCGAACATTGAAGATAAAACAATTAAATGATTAATTTAAAATAATATGCATAAACAACGCAACACGCAACGCCACGAAGTTCATGACCAGAGCAAACTACTCTACACAACGTTAGGTAAAATTCGATATTAGCTTGCAACACGCTTATCCATAATGGCATTAATTGATTTCTCAACCTATTCAATGTAACGATGGCATTCAGATTGAGTTAATTGGTAACCGATTTCATTTTAAATATATTTCTATTGACAAATAGTATAACCTTACTAGTGGATTGTTTGTAGGGTAAATTCAATCACTAACAAAAAAATTAGCCCCTACCACGTTTTTCCCACGGATCTCTACCAAGTACCTACTTGTTCATAGCCGCGAAACAAAATATAATATATAAATTAGCAGAAGAATTAGTAAAACAAGAAAATATTGAAAGGAGCGGCTCATGGAGACAAGCACGTGCTTTAGTCGAAGATTAATATTTGTTGACTCAAATGAGTTAGTTACGAAATGACTGTCATAAAAGAATTGAAAGCCCTAATTTATATGTTTCGAAAATATAATAAAGAAAACAGCTCATGAATTTATATGCAAATGAGTATGAATTTATATGCACCAGTAGTGTGACTGTGTTACAAAACAATGCAACAGAATTATGAATTTAATTTTGGGAGATTATTAAAAATGACTCAAACTTGAATTTGAGTACAAATTTATACCCAAAATTCAATAAACTGGAAAAGTAACTTTAAAATTAGTAAAATTGCAATTATTTCCTTATAATTAAACAAATAATTCTGTAAACACTTTTACAATTATAATCTTGGAAGTCTTCCGCTATAAGACTTCTGAGAAATCAACTAATGTATTTCATTTTAAAATTAATCTATAAATTATAAAAAATATTTTAATGGGAATAAATTGAAATAATGTAAATATAAGAAATTATAATCATATAAATTTAAATTTAATAATATTTTATTATTTTTTTACATAGATGAGTGAATATAGATTGTTTTCCACATTTATTTAAGTGAAGTTGGTGTTTTTAGGGTTAAATTTTGGAATATTACATATTGTATTTAAAAAAAAAATTGACATATAAGTATTCATTTTTTGTATATTGAAATTTTATCAATTAATTTTATGTTTAACGAAGTATTTATTAATATAGTTAAAATATTTGATTTTAGAGTTCAGAGATAGAAGACTTCTAAATAAATCTGCCAAAAAATTATTCAGTAGTAGACTTTTTCGGAAGTCTTTTAATATCAAATTTTCTCAGAACTCTACTAGTAACAAACTTTTGAGAAGTCTTCTCCACCAAATCTTTTTAATCTAAGTAAAATTTTGTCTCATTATATAAAAGAAAATATATATACTCTTACTTTTTTTTTTTGAAATGGCTGCAACAAAAATGTAATGTTTCTCACTCTAGAACTCTCTAACTCATCTCTAATCTCTTTGAATTTGAAGACATCAAATTTTATATCATTTTTTCTCTTTGTCTCATGTCTTTTTCACCATCTTATCTTTTTTTTTGCAGATCTTTTATTTCATAGTTTTCATTTATGATTCTTCTAGAAAATACAAAAGACGAACTCAAACAATCTTTCTAGTTACTTCGTTCTTTTTCTATTTAACAGAATCCACTCGTAAAAGGTAGATTTATAAATTTTGGATATGCATTTTTATGTGTTTTATATGTTAGATGTGAATAAGGCTCCAGATTCTATATAATGTGATTGTTTTGTTTATTATTTAAGTAACAAAAGTAATATTTTTAATTTTTCTCTATTTTGAAACCACTTTTAACATTTTTGAATATGAAAAATTTTCAAATCTAAAAACAATATTAGAATTCAGATTTTATTAGCAAACTTATCCAGAAGATTTCATTATCAGATTTCTCTAGAAGGCTTCCATGGAGAAGTCTCTTATGCAAACATCCAAAATTGATAAGATTTTATCTTTCACCAATTATTTTTGTTTTTATGTGTTTAATCTGAATAAAATTATAAATTTAACATAATGTGATTGTTTTTTTATTATTTTATCTTAAAATTCTATTTATGGTTTATTTTTATTTCTAAAAATTAAGATATATATCATTAAATTTTTGATATATTCATCTCTTGTGTGTGTTAAAACCAAATAAAATATAAATTCAAAATCGTTGTGATCATTTTTAATTGTAAAAGTTCTAGTTTCAGACTTTTTGTGCATTAAATTCAAATAAAAGTATATATTAAATTTATTTAAATTGTTTTATTCTTATTTAATTTTAAATTTTTTTTTGAAAATTATAACTGTTTGAAATCATTTTAAAAATTTAAGATATGCATATTTTCAAATTTGGGGATTATGTATCAGAATTCATAGGAAACTTCTCTTGAGACTTTTTGGCATACTTCTTGAACAAATTTGATCGCAAATTAGAAGACTTCTAGAGAACTCTTGTTTTGATAGTTTATATAATATTGTAAATAATAAATACACTTTGTCTTCAATCTATTATAGAAAAAAATATTTGTCTAATGCTTTGTTTATTCTTTCAAGTTCTTGTAATCATAAACTATTGTATTCGTTGTATATAATTTATTAAGATTATGGTTGTAGAATATACATGGGAGGCTTATGTGTTGTTCCCTATCAATTTTGTGTAATTTGGATGATAAATATGATAAAAATTATAGTTATTAGACACAATTATAATAACATAACATTTGACACAAGTTTTACATAACAAAGTTTAAACATATCACATTTTAGTATCACATAAGTTCAAAGACTTCTCAAAATATTCAAGAAGTCTTCTCTTATTAGATAAAAACATTAATAAACATGAATATTGTTTATTAATGTTTATAAATTATTGGGTTACTTTTGTATTTGCAATTTTTTTCCGATTTTGTCAAAGAAGACTTCTAGAGAAATCTTCTCTGATGAGCATGTTAGTTTTGCGATTGAACGAAGTTTTGAGAAGCATTCTTACAGTCATATAAAGTCTTTGAAATCTGGCAAAAACTATGCGTAGGTTAGTTTTGCAATTAGTCATGTTTGACTTATAAGGGAACATTTATACTGAAATCTACTTTCAAAACAAAAAGTTTGACCAAAATCTCATAATAAAATTAAAGAAGATTTCTCAAGATTATTTCGCTCGTTCTAGGTTTATTCCGACATTTAATCAAACACTTCTGGTGCGCTAACAAACTTAAGATCTGAAACTAAGTCACGAATCTAATTTCAGCATTAAGAACACTTAAAGAAGTATCGAATGGATAATTCCCTAATCTAATATAGCAGTTTCACTAATCCATGATTCCTTCGAAACCCTAAACCTAACTAGCTGATTACTCATATATGAAATAAGAAACACAAAGAATATCATCATGGCAATAAACATCAACAAAGGGGTTCAAAAATCTTCTCTAGAAATTGTCTCTTCAAACCTTACAAATATGCAGAGCAAAGTATATCACAAGTAAAACAAGTTAGCCTAAAACAATAGCTGAAAATAGAAGATATAGGTCTATTTGCGTTCTGATCGAAAATAGGTTAAAACAAAACAAAAAAAAGAAGAAAACTGAAATTTTCTTCTTTTTGGTATTAAACCTGCACCTAGAGGAGTTTTCAATATATAAAACAAGTACAACTTTTGATCTAACTGATAGATTTCCCCGAATCGGTGACATTAGAAATATAATTCAAGTCTCTATCTTGTGTCAAAATTCGAGATTCTTCCACCAGTGGAAGTTCCACCATCTGTTGTTAAACATCTGACGCATCTGCACAGTTCTACATCTTTATTTGATCTTTTCACCCAGTTCGACATCTTACGCTCTAAATCAACCTAGTACCTGTAAAGACTCGATAAAGTATTTAGAGACTCAAAAACACATACTATGACTCAATAAACAACTCAATCAAAGATTAGAAACCAAAAAAAGTCTTCTAATTATTTAATTTTAATATTAAATGTTTTATTATTTATCATCAATTGCAAAACTAGCCTACACATACTTCTTGCCATACTTTGGAGACTTATATGACTGTAAAAAGACGTCCCAAGAAGTCTTATGATAGAAGATTTCCCTGATTTTTTTTAAAAAGCCAAATTTATGTAAAATTTTGGTCAATTACAAAACTAACATACTTATCAGAGAAGACTTCTAGATAAATCTACTTGAATTTTTAATTACAAAGAAAAGTTAGAAGATTTCTTCGATAAAACACATACAAAATAGTCAATTGAAAAACTAACTTATGCATTGACAAGAGAATTTCTCTAGAAGTCTTCTCTCGATGGAGTATACTTCTAGAGAAGTCTTCTTGGCGAAAAAAATCTGAAAATTTCAAATACCAGTTATATATCCGGTGAGATTCATGCTTAAATTCTCCAAACACACATAGATTATTAATAAAAGTTATTCACACGTCTTGACTAAGAATCATGAACTTGATTAACTCCAATACGCTTATAAAAAAGTTGTGATTTTGGAATGAAATAAGAGAGAAAGTGAAAGATAAATAGTTTTTGTGTGTAAGAATTAGAGATATAAAAATGTAGATGTCCATTTTTAGTGCATTTAGAGTTTGGTTTTAGCTGTTAATAGTGATTGATATATTAATGACAATGACAATTTGATAAATAAATGATGAAAATAAGGATACATGAGTAAAACATGCAATTTCGGAAAAAATAATAATAAAAATACTTTAAATAATCAGAACTTTTATGGTGAATAGAACATATGTAAATTAAAAAAAAAAGTTACTTTTGAGTTTGACCAAAGATTTTAGTCATATTTGAAAAAATCTCTTTAGTTTAATTAATATTTGAAAAAGTAATACAAATTGTAACATAGGAACGTGACTTTCGGCTGTAATGTTTTACACTCACCTAAGTATGAACTAGAATAATATTGGATTTACACCCGTGCCAAATCTTGTAGCTCATTTGGGTAGAGGACTGGATTTAAGGCAAGAAGGGGATAAAGAAATACATAAAAGTACTCATTTTCTATAAAAGAAAAGGATGAGGAAAAATATAAAATGAGTTACACACGTTTATGAATCATTATCCTAATTCTAATCAAATCAAGCTTCGTATCACAAAAAGAAAAGTTAATAATGTCAAATACCGCCAAGATTTAAATACTTGCGCGTGCATGATCACGCAGTTGACTTACAAAGATATGCCGCCTGTGAACTACTCCGCAGTCGACACCTTGACAACAAGAAAAGAAGAAGGTAGGCGCAAACATCGTATATAATATATCGAAGGTAGGCTTGTTGGACTAATAAATAATCGGGAAAATGGCATAGAAAAACATGAAGTTGGCAAAAGTTTGTAATTCAAACCTCGAATATCAAACACTAACATTTTTAACAATCAAACTTGTATGAATGACATATTAAACATCGCAATTAACTATCTTGTTGCACACGTCAAAAATGTGACCGATTACTGTTCATAGTAGTTAAAACTAGGGGTGACGTGGCGGGTTTTTTTTTGAAAAATATATATTTAAAATTATTTTAATTAAAAAACAAATAAAATCAGATAAATTCAATATAAATTTAACAAATTGAAAAAAATTCAGAAAAATAAAGAAAACAAAATAAAATTCAAATATTAATAAAAATAAATTCAAAAATTCAAAAAATTATAATAAAATAAAAATAAATTGTAAAAATCAACTAGAAATAAGATAAAAAATAAAATAAAAACATGATAAAAAATAGAAATTCAGAATATAAAAAATAAATAAATTGTAAAAACTGATAAAAGCTAGAAAAATAGAAAATTTATAAAAATTTAGAAAACAAATAAAAATTCAAAAATTGAAAATTTGAAAAACCAAGAAATTGACAATGGTTTACATTTTCAAGTGTTTCATTTGAGTTCAAGTACTGTTCGATTGTCGGGTTTGGATCCTTCGGATCCTAAATATTTGGACTCATACAAAACACATGAAAATGTAACCTATTGTCAATTTCTTGGGTTTTTTTAATTTTTTAATTTTTATTTCAATTTTTTGAAATTTTATCTGTTTTCCAAATTTTTATTGATTTCCTATTTTCTAGCTTTTATCAATTTTTACAATTTATTTATTTATTATATTTTGAGTTTTTAAGTTTTTATCATGTTTTATTTATTTATTTTTCGTCTTTCTATTATTTTTACTAATTTTTCTTATTTCTAGTCGATTTTTACAATTTATTTTTATTTTATTATAATTTTTTGAATTTTTAAAGTTATTTTTGTTAGTATTATTATTAGTATTTGAATATTTGAATTTTATTTTGTTTTCTTGATTTTCCTGAATTTGTTTCAATTTTTTTAATTTCTATTTAATTTTACAGACCTCCCCAAATCGTAGTTTTGGTGGTGGGGCGTAAGCCCAACAACTCGTTAATCAAAAAAAAAAAAAAAAAAAAAAACAAAACTTCTAAAAACACTGAAACTTAACAAATAGAAATCTAGGAAAAAACATGTTCCACGTGAGATAATTGAAAATAAGCTGTGATCTCTCTGTCTTAAGATACCGCCGTCATAAAATCCGTGTTCTGTCTCCACCGTCTCTAACGTGTACTCTCTTTCTCCTCACATATATAAAAACTTATAGGCTTATAGCATTTATCAATTCAAACACAATATCATCACCATCATCATTAAGTCTTGGTCTTACAACTCGCGAAGATGGAGAAAAACTGCGACTTGGAACTTCGTCTTTTTCCAACTTCTTCTTATAATACCGATTCAGATAACTCGTAAGCCTCTCTCTGTTTCTTAGGATTCAGTTTATGACATTCATTTTTTTCATGACATATAGACATTAAATTTTTTTTTTTGGACAACAATGGACATTCAATATTAATATACAAAAATCTGACAAATTTTACGTTTTAACTGATTTGCAGTGTGGTAGAATCAAGAAGCTCTGGAAATTCATTACCAAAAGAAGAAGAAACACAGAGATTAACAATTTTCTACAATGGAAAAATGTGTGTTTTTTCAGATGTTACTCATCTTCAGGTACGTACATATAGACATTCATCTACATGTTATAATCAACTAACCAATGAAATTTATTGAAGTTATTACTGATTATTTGCAGGCTAAATCGATAATATCGATCGCGAGCAGAGAAATGGAAGAGAGGTCATTTTCAAACGGGCCAACCCGATTAAATCATTATCATCAACAACTTCCAAATCCAAAGGCTTCTATGAAAAGATCTCTCCAAAGTTTTCTTCAAAAAAGGAAAAGTAGAATTCAAACCACTTCACCTTACTATCAGCATTCACGACGATAGCTTTTAGTTTTACTTTTCAATTTTTTTTGACTTTTTAGCAGTTTTATATTTAGATGTATTATGTTTCTTATGTTTTTTTTTATTATTGATTAGCGATATGTACTCCCAATAAACACATATTAGTCCCAAGACTGATTTTGAATCTGATTTTACATTGGTATATCTTTGTTAACCTTGACAAATGAACAGTATATTAATTTGTAATTGATGTTCTTGTGTATATATAGATAGTGATTGTCAGTTCTATAGACAGAGTAGTAAATTAGTAGAACTAGTGTGTTTGTAGTTATATATTATCTTAGAGAGGCAGAAATTTATTTTAGGAGGGTCAATTAAATAACAAATGTATTTACAAGGGTCAATTGGATAAAAAATGTATTTACAAGGGTCAATTGGATAAAAAATGTATTTACAAGGGTAAATTGGATAAAAATGTATTTACAAGGGTCAATTGGATAAAAAATGTATTTACAAGGGTCAATAAGCTTAGTTCATCAGATTTTTCTTTGGAAATACAAGTACTTTTTTCTCCCGCAAAAATTGACATGGGTCAGTTGGACCCCTTGATTGTCTAGTGGCTTCGCCACTGGCTGATTATCTCATATTTTATGATTACATATTTCAAATGCATGATATGTTTCAATTTTTTATGTTATGTATCTCCACTAGAACATTTTCTATCTTGTTCTCTTCTCCTTCTTTTTAGACTTTCTTGTAAACGCCCCGATCGCCCACATCTAATGTGCCACCCACACCCATTTTCTCGGTCCGTGGGTTGTGCGTTAATTTTTTCAATACTCGAAATCATTGTTTACTGACCCTGCAATCACCACCCGACCTTTTCTCATGTTTTGGCCTCACTTATACGGTATCGCGAATCACTTCCCAATAGGTCACTCATCATTTCACTACTCCAGCATAAGCACACTTAACTCTGGAGTTCTAAACGGATGTGTGACATAAAAAGTAAGTCAACTTTGGTGACATAGATATCCAAATCAATTCTCTTAAGCTTTTCCATATATCACAACTCGGGATGTTACAATTCACCCCCTCTCAAAGAACGCACGTCCTCGGTTGCGCCCCACGACATGTCTCAAAACGCCTCTCGGATCAGAACCGAGATGGCTAACCAGCTATGATACCACTTGTAAACGCCTCGACCGCCAACAGCTAATGGGCCACCCACACCCGCTCTCTCGGCCCGTGGGCCCCATCCCATCCGACGGTCCTGCGTTAATTTTTCCAAGGCTCGAAAGTCGAAATCATTGTTTACTGACCCTGCATCACCACTCGATATTTTCCCGTGTTTTGGCCTCACTCACACGGTATCGCGAATCACTTCCCGATAGGTCACTCATCCTTCACTACTCCAGCATAAGCACGCTTAACTCTAGAGTTCTAAACGGATGTGTGACGAAAAAGGTAAGTCAACTTGGTGATATAGGTAGTCAATCAATTCTGTTAAGCCTTTCCATATATCACAACTCGGGGTGTTACATTTCTATTTCATTTTTAAATTGGTTAGATATTCGTTTAGATCTAATAAAAAGTGTTTTTAGAGCAGCTCCAACAACAATATTTAAGATAGTATTTAAGGATTAAAAAATTTAAAATAATAGATAAAGTGGGAAAACAAATCAGAACCGATTCATTGAAGAGATATTTTTGATTTTTCATTTTATTGGTTAACTAATTTTGTTAAATAAGATTTTTTTTTTTTTGGAACTTCAAAATATTTTTATCGTTAAGGTTGCTCTTAGACCAACCGGCCGTGGTCTTGCTTAGACCTGGTCCGATTACTAGTGGAAATAAAACATGTATGTTGCTTATGGACTTTGGCCAAGATGTTTTCCATGATTAATGATCACAAACCTGCAAAAGATAAACCTATGCATGATGATCAATGACAAGGATATACATCGATGGTAGTCTATTGTTGTGTCTTTTCCAATGATCTAATAGTCTTAGTCTCTTAGGTTCGATTCTTTACCTTACACATTGGTTATTTATTTAAAATCTATCTTTTGGGTGGGCTCAAAGTGTATCTCTGCTTTAGGCAGCTCACTATATTGAACCGGCACCGAATCTCTCAAAAATCGTCTCACCAAAAATATTAATATTTCAATAGAACTGTTTTTCAAGGTTGGAGAGATCTATACCATAGTTTTTCCTCGATGAGGACGGCCTAAAAGATTAATCTTGAGACATAGATATATACACTCTTTTGAAGCTTTTGAAGATGACACTCAATTGCAAATTGCATCTCTACTCGCCCATTCTTTAGAAACCAATCCCAAATTTCAGTTTCTTGATATTATCAGCTAAAGTAGTAGTTTTCTCAGTAGTGACTATCGGATAACGGTCAAGAATAACGTTTTCATAATATTTTTACATTTTCATCGACTTATTTAAAACAAAGAAGTATGCAATGTGGTTGGGGTAAATTTATTGCATTTTCATCGACTTATTTATTATTTTTGCAATGTGGTTTCTAGAGAGAGAAAGAAGAGAACCAAACGACGAAATGAAGGCACCTCTCCTCTGTCCTCTCATTTGCCTACACGTGTCCACTAAGAACCGTGCCTTGCTTCTCCTAATTAAGAACCGTGTCTTCGGTTAATATGTGTTTTCGATTATTATTTTTAAAATCAAAATGAAGTTATGAAGCCCACTAAGAGCATGCGATAATTATGATCTTAGCCCTTAGGTTCGATTCTGTAACTTACACATTTTGTTATTTCTTTAAACTCTACTTTTTTGGTGGGCTCAAAGTGTATATATGCTTTAGGAAGTTCACTATATTGAAAAGAATGGAAAATTCGTATATTGCCTTGTATTGTGTTATTTATAAAATATAAGGGGTTCCCTTTATATATGGATTACAATATACCGTCATATAGGTAAATAGAAAGAGTATAAATCCTAGGTAAAAGGAAAATATTCAAAACCAAAATGGAAAAGGTTTCCCTAGCCGCCTAACCCTAAACTTGTATGTTCCAAATTTAGTAAACCTCTATGTAGTAAATTTATGATCGGTCCGATTATGGGTCATCCACGATCTGGTTCATTACATGTACTTGTTTATCTGTCAGCAAATTTATGTTTATTGTAATATTTTTAAGTGAACCACGGTAATAAATAGTGATAGAAGGGGTAAAAAAAAACGTGGAAAAGAAAAACATTGTTTCCTTCCTGTTACTAGCGAGTACCTTGGCGAAATGGCAAGATTCCAAAAAAGAAAGTTCCACCAAAAAGGAAAGAGAAGAGAAGAGTCAAAGCTATCTTTCAAAGACTCCAAACTCATCAACTTGATTTAGGGTTTCTTGGTCAAAGAATGTCTCGGCTTCTCTCCAAGCTATCTCCCCTCGTAAGCTAAGCTCTTTCTTGCTTTTGTTTTGTCTTAAACTGTTCTGTGCTTAGAGAAGAGGATTTACTTTTAACTGCTTCTGATCTCTGTGTTGCTTACTTGGCAGATTCACACGAAGAGAAGCGTTCGCTTGTTTTCATCGTCCAGGACCGGCCCGTGTGTTTCGGTTTGCCCCCTTGTGCAACCTTCGCCTGAAGGCGGCAACATCGTCGAAGTCCTGTTGTACGACGTGGCAAAATTTGAGTTTGTCAGAACGGAGAAAACATATCCGGACGAGCTTCACGAGGCGACACTGGTGGGAGCTTCCCGTGGATGGGGTTTTTTCTTCAACAGAGAAGATCGTTCGGTAGTTATCAGCGACTTGTTGAACCCATATGCTTCCAAGACAGAACCAAAGATGATCCCACTGCCTTCGTTCACTACAATGCCCACTAGCCAAACCGAAGTCGTGTGCAACGTGGCCATGTCCTCTTCTCCTGAGACGTATGATAAAGACTGGGGCGTTTGGCGTCAAGTTCTTGGGCAATCAGCTGAGTTTCTGCAGGCCTCATTGTGACCTGCGTTGGACTAACATCCGAACACCTTTTGAGTCATCATGGGATAGCTCAAATCTCATGTAGTCCAAGAAAGACGAGAGATTCTACTTGCTTGCCCCGGGAGGCAAGTACTTGTGCTCATGGGATCTAAACTTCAAGAAAGATAACAATCCTAAGTTCCTTGAGTTGGTGTTGCACAACATTCCCAAGCTGCCAAGTTCCCAGTGGAAGCGGTTGGATTCCCTTTGCAGGGAGGATCACTGGGTGGAGTCACCTTCTGGCGAATCTTTCCTTGTCAAATGGTATATCACTTAGAGATTTACGCAATATAAACTTGTTGAACATGTTATAGCTAATTTGTAACGTTGCAGGTACTCCGAGTACACTCCTCAAGGGTTCAAAGCACCAGCTGTAATGGTGTTTAGAGAGGAGGATACAATATGTGGGAAGAGAAACATGCGTTACACAAAGGATATTGGAGATCTCTGCATTTTTATTTCCAAGGGAGAGGATTTCTGCGTTGAGGCCAGATCTAACAAGCTCAAACCTAACTCCATCTTGTTAAACGGCCGTTTGTTTGCTACCATCAATAAGACCAGCAATACCTTCGGTTGCTATGAATATCCCCAAGGTACACCAGAGAAGATTCCTTACTCTCCTTACTGGTTTCCTCCGTTTTCGAGCTAGCTAGTGCTCTTCTTGCTTCATTCGTGTCATTTGTGTGGGCTGCTAAGATCTAATTCAGTATCATCTATTTTCCTTTATATTCTTCTGGAATTCCTGGTCCCCATTATCAAATATTAATCACATTACGCTATCTTAGCAATGGGTATATGAAAAGAAAGAGCTTATCTAGTTCCTGGACTAGGGAAACAAGTCGCGTATAACATCCTGGTCCTAATAAGAATACAATTCCAACAAAAATACAATTTAATCAGGAAAAATAAGTTTATTTAGCACAGATTGATATATTGACTAAAAATAAAATGGCAAAAATTTCTAAATTCATTTTGTTAGAAATTTAGAGAAAAAAACAATTAAAGGTAAAAAAGATATAAATTTATTGAAAATGAACAAAGCAAAGAAGTTGGAGATATCATCATAATATTATCCTCACAAGGATCATTATCAACATAATTCATAATCCATGGATTACTTGAACCTTTGGAAGGCTTTGATGAAATTTTCAGAGGTATCTCAAGGGATCCGATTAATTTGATTAGACATGCGGAGAATGAATGCAATGCTTGGTTTGAAGCAAATACAAAATCTACAGTGGTGAATCAAGCAACACAAATGAATATACAAATCCTAAACTTGCAAAAACATTTGTTTGGTGGATGGATCATGGACAGCCGAAGCACATCGCAGTGGCTATGGTTGGGTTTTGAAGGATATGTCAGGAAATGAGCAATTTTTAGGGCTGAGAAACAAAGAAATCGTATGTTTTTTTTATACGCAGAAATGGAAGCACTAATCTAGGCGATGGAGTAGCATGCTACAAAACACCGATTGTCAATATTTTGGGACGGACTGCAAGAATTTATTGGCTATGATTCAGGGTCCGAAATACTCATTGAATTTCTCCATAGAGATAGGGGTGTTTGCTGCATTGTAAATAAGATTTCCAGATTTCAAGATCTCCTATATATTGAAAATGCAAAACCAGACTGCATATGTTTTAGTTAGGATTGCTTGTAATTTCTATCGTCATTTACCTTTTGTTGGTTCTTGGTTGTTTTATTACGGTCTAGATTTCCAGACCATCTCAATTTTAAGTAATAGAATAATTTTTTAATGTTAAGGAAAAACATAATTCATAATCATCGCCATGGTAAATCATCGGATGATAGAAGTTTCTCACCAAAGATGGAGTTAGTGAAAAAAAAGATATGGAGTAAGTGATATATTTCAAACTTGTACCACAATTTCAATCTGTAAAAGCTGAAACTTTGTGATATATACAACCCCAAAGCTGCTCTACAAATGACATAACATATTCACATATATCACTTTTCATAAACTAAAATTTAGGGGATATATAGGTATGAAATGTAGTTGGGTAAGAATTTATTGTATACAGTTCGTTTATTTTGTCGACAAATTTATAATAAAGCTTTTGTAACAATTGTGTGCGGCACTTAGGGCATGATTAACCCTCATTTCTTAGGGTGAGTTCTTAGCTCTCTTAATAGATGTTTCTTATCTTTTAACTAAGGAAACGTAAATACCGTTTCTTAAATAACAGATATAAGAGATGTCTTTTAACAAAAAAAATTAAAAAAAGATTAAATCATTAGTTAAGAACCCTACTTCAAGAGACCGGGTTAATGATGGTCTTAGGGCATCAGCAATGGCAAGGTGCACTCTCAGTCTCTCTAAAATAATAAAGTAAGAATATGATTAAGGCTGGTTCTTACGGGGGTTATTAAAGGGCGGGGCCCACCAAAATCTTAAGAAACAGCTCTTAGGCCATGATTAACCCACTATCGGGTTATTATTTTTCTTTTGTCTTTTTGATTTTTTTTTAAAAAGAAAAAAATAAAAACGAACCAATTACGGGCCACCACATGTCAGTGGGGCCCGTAAACAGTACAAGAACCCAAGCAAAATGGGTTCTTAATTAAGGTTTTGTACTGTTCACGAATCCCATTGACACGTGGTGATCCGCGATTGATTCGTTTTAAATTTTATTTTTTTTAAAAGAAAGAAAACAAAAAAATAAGAACCCCATTAGAGGGTTCTTAGGGTTAAGCATACTCTATGCTTTTGTTATTTAGTAATATTTTCTTTTATTTTTTAAGTAAATAAACGAGTAGATTTTTTACACTTGTCAAAAAGTCTCTTTAAGCTCTATCTTAGAGCACCTCCATTGGTTAGAACTCTTAATGGGTTCTAAAACTTAATTTGATAGTTAATACTTTAAGAAGTTAAAAACCTCTATTAAGGTAATTTCTTTTGGGAAGGTCCAATGGGAGAACCTCTATGAGATTCTTAAATTTTTTTAGAAATTAAATTATTAAATGTAAATATTTTAAAACTTATAAATTATAGGATTTCGTAAAATTTAAACAAATACTACATAGAAACATATGAAAAATAGAAATACAAATTTATAATTAATTTTTTAAACAAACATAAAAGAAATGTATAAACGAAGAAACGCCGATTAGTTGTAATATTGATTTGTACCAAGTTTTTGTAAACGGTTTTTAATGAAAAAAATTCATTATATTTTCACCATATATACTTTGATTCTAATTCAAAGACTTGAGCATTTAAGTATAGTATTGCACCGCACGCATAGTCCTTGTTTCTGAAGATATAATTCACGATGATGCATAACACTTTTTTCTTGGTGAAAACATAATGCATGAAACTTTGAAGTAACAAAAAAAACGAAATTAGCTATTTAATCATCTCTCTAATATCATGTTTCAGTTTAGTATAATAATTATTAAAAAACACACTAAAGAGTTGGAATCAATGATATAAATAATCATACAAACTTAGCACACACCATGATAAAAGCAAAGACACTGTGAAGTTCTTCTTCTTGCTGAAATGGCTTTGGCCAATAAAATTAAGCCACACCAGGGGTGCTAGCAATCCTTCAAGGGCTACATTTAATGTATTTTTTATTTTTTTTATCTTTTTCTCAAGAGACATGATTTAAAATTTCCCAATGGAGGTGGTCTTAGTCTCTTATAAAGAAAACACATCTCTCCTCTTTCATCTATTATGTATTTCTTAAGTATTTTATTAATAAGATAATGTCCTAGAATCTCTTGCTTGGGATGGCGTTAGCAAAGAAAATAAACAATTGTGTGTAGACATCGATAATGAATACATGGACCACTATGCTCATTGAATCCGGATATCGGTCCAGTTTTTTTTTGTTTTCCGATATTTAGTTTATAAATATTAGCTACCATACTAAAATCATATTTAGTATGATTCGGTTATATACTAGAATTTTGATTTTATACCAAAAAACCATAACTATATTTATCTTTTATAACAAATTTTAGTTTATATGATTAGAAATCAGATTTATTAAAATATAAATATATATTCTTAATCCTAAATTTTAAATATATTATTTATTTATTTAAGTAGTAAAATAAAAGTAAGAAAATTTTAATATCATAATATATAACTATATTTTAGCAAAAATATTTACCAATAAAAATCATATTATATTTTATTATAATAAAGCAAAAATTGGACCCTCCTAACTACAAGAGTAAAAAATGCTATATGCACAATGGAAAAAAAAAGAAAAGAATAAAAGCATTGTTTCCTACTTTCCTTCCTGTTAGTGTTAGTAGCGATACCTTGGGGAAATTGGCAAGATTCCAAAAAAAAAAAAAAATTCACCAAAAGGAAAGAAAAGAGCAGAGAAAAAGCTTGTTAGACACGCCTACTTCTCTCTCTCTCTCTCTCTCTCTCTCTCTCTCTCTCTCTCTCTCTCTCTCTCTCTCTTCGAGATTTATGCTGGTAGAGAGACTCCAAATACAATCAACTTGATTTAGGGTTTTTTTTTTGTGGTATAATTTCAATAATGTCTAGGCTTCTCTCCAAGCTCTCTCCCCACGTAAGTTAAGCTCTTTCTTGCTCTTGTTCTGTTCTAGATAGTTTATGAGTAGAGAAGATGATTTACTTTTAATTACTTTTGATCTCTGTAACTGTGTTGGTTACTTGGCAGATGCACAAGAGCAGGAGCGTTCGTTCGTTCTCATCCTCCATGACAGGACCGTATTTCTCTCTTTGTATGAGTGCAAAACCGCTGCCTGAAGGCGGCAACATTGGAGAAGTGGTATTGTTCGACCCTGCCAAAGCAGAGTTACTAGAACTAACCGAGAAAGCAATCCCAGATGAAATAGTTTCGGCTAAAGGGCTCGGAGCTTCCAAGGGATGGACATTTTTCTGTGACCCGCTAGATCGATGCGTACATATCACGGACTTCATGAACCCATGGGCTTGCAAATCAAACCCAAAGCTATTCACTCTGCCTCCCCTTACTTCTCTGCCCTCTTGCCAGACTAATATTGTCTGGAACGTGGCAATGTCCGCTTGTCCTGATGAAGACAAGGACTGGGTAGTTGCCATCAAGTCCTTAGGTGACCAGCTGAGTTTCTGTAGGCCCCGTCGTGACTTGCGTTGGACTAAGATCACAACCCCTTCCGACTTCTTTCCAACCTCAAACCTCATGCATTCCAAGAGAGATGACAGGTTCTACTTGCCTGGTCCTGGAGGCCACCACTTGTTGTCCTATGATCTCAACTTGGACAAGAAAGCCTACCAGCCTGAGTTCCACGTGTTACTGTTTCGAAACTTTCCAAAGTCGTTTGAGTCTGAGTTGGAGCTGTCGGAACTGTTTCCTTGTTCTTCCAGGACGGAACACCTCGTAGAGTCACCCTCCGGAGATGAACGTTTTCTCCTCAAATGGTAATAAAACATATTATATACCCTATTCTCTATATACATACATTGTTTAAAACCATTGTCATGCAGGTACGCCAACAGCTGTTTGGCTTCAAAAGAAATCTCGTATGAAACGCAGCGGATCATGGTGTTTAGAGAGGAGGAGACTACTGAGGGAAGATTCATGTGTTACACTGATGACATTGGAGATATGTTCATCTTCATTTCAAAGGCCGAGGCTTTTTGCGTCCAGGCAAGCTCTTTTCCTGGCCTCCAGCCAAACTCCATCTATTTTCTAGGTTTTGGTTTTGGTGTTTACGATCTCACCACCAAAACCGCTTCTAGTTTTCTAGATCCCAGCCTTAAACTGAATCAGCTTATGGTCCCTTACTGGTTTCCTCCATCTATGTAATCTATGAAAATTATTGTTCTATATATCAATATATTTTTTAAACATACAGAGTTTTCACCTAGACCCGATATAAACCACTTGGCCTTAGAATTACCTTGAGCTACAAAACCCTTAAAAGGTTTTATCTACAGTTCGCTTCATCTTTTATCTGGTTTTGCATTATTTTCCATGTTACTATGTGGTTGTTCAAAAGAAAACAATCTACTAAGTGGAAGAACAGTCTTGGCGCAAAACAAAGTTTATAGGAATGAAGCAAAGTCTTTCCTTTATTGTTATGTACGTTGTGGCTGTTGGCGTTTTCTTCCACAACACTATTGTGAACCTAAAACAAACTCTTAAAACAAACTCTTAGAGTAATAAGCATTTAAATTAAATGAAAATCACTGATTTACTTAAGAATCGAGTCTTAATTAAAGTGTGGAAGACCTGACTCTTGTTGGACGCGTGTCAACTCGTGAAGGAGAGAGGTTGTGAGAGAAAATAAAAGTCGAGAATTTTCTTGTGCTTTCTCTCTTCGGCGAAGAAAACAAAGAGGAGAGGAGATCGCATGGAGAATGAATCTCCTCGGTCGTTGTCGTCGTCGATTCTTCACCATCGGTGGTTCTCGTCGTCGATTCTTCTCATGGATGGCTCTCCTCGGCGATTCTCGGAGGCTCCCCTCGACGAAAATCGGATGCTCCCCTCGATGAAACTCGGTGGCTCCCCGCGACGACTCTCGGAGGCTCCCCGGGACGACTCTCGGAGGCTCCCCGCGACGACTCTCAGAGGCTCCCCTCGACGAACTGGGAGGCTCCCCTCGACGAAACTCAGTGGCTCCCCGCGACGACTCTTGGTGGCTCACCTCGACGAATCTTGGTGGCTCACCTCGACGTATCTCGATGGCTATCCTCGAAGAATCTCAGTGGATATCGTCAACGGATAAAATCTGAGGGTCTACCCGACGAAGACACTTGGCGGTTCCTGCTGATTACAATCGAAAGGTGAACTCAAATTTTTTTTTTAATTTCTCATATTTGCATGTCTTTGATTTCGGTCCTTCGTGTTGAGACTTTTGTTTGCGAATCATAATTTATTAAGATCGATTGTAAAGGTTGATACTTCTGTTTCAGATAGTGAGAAAGACGTTCGTTGTTAGCGAAGGGATCAAGAAGGAACCGAAGCAAGTCCTTCCACAAGTCTTTCTTTGTTTCTTCACAAGAAAGAACTTCAATCAAGTAAGGCTAATTCATCTCAGAAGTAGGGTTTTTATTTTTTCAAATGGATTTTGGTTTTAGTTACTGACATTGTTGTTGTATGGCAGTCACAAAGGTTTGAAGGAACAATGGTTCATGAGAGGACAAGCTTCGCCGTTGTGTACATGTACAAGCTCCTCTGCTCACGTACCGAGGTAAATCAAAATTTCTCCTTGCTCTGTTATATTGAATTAAGTCTTGTAACTCTAGTTAGAATTGAAGTAGATAGTCTAATAAATGTTTAGGTTAGTGATGGTTGTGTTAATAAAAGTTTAGGTTAGTGATGGTTGTGTTAATAAATAGAACTTATGGATAGGTTGGAGTTTAGATATATGTCTAGTCTTTTTGAAAGTCGATGGTATATGTCAGTTTTGATGAATGTGTTTAGGTATATGTCAAGTCTTCTTCTCTCTATTAAACACATTGTTGCTTCTGTTAAAAACATAAACACCTATCTCTGATCTTCTCTTCCATCTAAACACCTTCTCTCGTTCTTCTCTTTCTCTTGTTCTTCTCTTTTAGAAGACTTTCACACATTCACATATGGATTACAATCCATATACGAGTGGGTCAAACTTTGTTGATCTTCTTCAAAGTCAACAAAGCGTTTTCGGTTCTTCAGAAGGTTATGGACTTGGAACTCAACAGACCATGAATTGCAGATTCGGTGCAGAGAGTCCTGTAGAGCGCAGAGAACGCATGAAATGGACTCCCTCAGATGACATTTTGCTCATCAGCTCATGGCTAAACACGAGCAAAGATCCAGTCGTGGGTAATGAGCAAAGGTCAGACGCTTTTTGGAAAAGAATAGCAGCCTACTTTGCGGCAAGCCAGAAGGTTGGAGAATGTAAATGGAGAGAGCCAATGCACTGTAAGCAGCGGTGGCAGAAGATCAACGACGTGGTGTGCAAGTTTTGTGGCTCGAATGAGGCTGCAACCAGGGAGAAGACCAGCGGACAAAGTTACAGTTACGAAACTTTCCAAAGTCATTTGAGTCTGAGCTGGAGCTGTCGGAACTGTTCCCTTGTTTTTCCTGGACGGAACACCTCGTAGAGTCACCCTCTGGCGATGAACGTTTTCTCCTCAAATGGTACGCCAACAGCCGTTTGGCTTCAAAAGAAATCTATGAAACGCAGCGGATCATGGTGTTTAGAGAGGAGGAGAGTATAGAGGGAAGATTCATGTGTTACACTGATGACATTGGAGATATGTGCATCTTCGTTTCAAAGGCCGAGGCTTTTTGCGTCCAGGCAAGCTCTTTTCCTGGCCTCCAGCCAAACTCCATATATTTTCTAGGTTTTGGTTTTGGTGTTTAAGATCTCACCACCAAAACCGCTTCTAGTTTTCTAGATCCCAGACTTAAACTGAATCAGCTTATGGTCCCTTACTGGTTTCCTCCATCTATGTAATCTATGGAAATTGTTGTTCTATATTTAGACCTGATCCAAACCCGATCTAAACCACTGGGCCTTAGAATTACATTGGGCTACAAAGCCCTTAAATGGTTTTATTTAGAGTTGGCTTCATCTTTTCTCTGTTTTGCATTATTTTCCATGTTACTATGTGGTTGCTCAAAAAATAAAAATCTAATGTGAAGAATAGTCTTGGCGCAAAACAAAGATTATAAGAATGAAGCAAAGTCTTTCCTTTATTGTTTGGCGTTTTTTTCCCACAACACTATTGTGGACCTAAAGTACTACTTTCAAAAAGGCACATAAACCCGACACTAATTGTGAACTAAATGGATTATTTTTTTTTTTTAAATTGAAATTCATGTTATATAAATATGAGTTTTTATATTTATGAGTAATGCATTTTAGTTTAACATGATTATCTAAATCTCGGTTTTCGTTCTTAAATATGAGCAAATGATACATGGTTTCTATAATTTAGCCAAGCCACAAAGACATATTAGAAGCTACATTTTTAAAAGCATGTGTCGGACTGTGGCACATCACGCTGACTATACATTAATCAGAGTTTCTGGTTCACCAGAAATACGACATTGGAAAAGATTCTAGAGTGGCCAGAGAACATTTTGTGATGGTAAGGTTTGTATATGCTAAACCCTATTTTGAAAGTTCAAGCATGTTAAATAATTCATATTGTGGGCAAAATGTTTAGTTGTTGACAAGATTAATGTTTTTTGTACATGTCCGCGCTTAGGCCATGATTAACCCAAGAACCCCACAAGGAGTTCTTATTTTATTTTATTTTTATTTTTTGATTTTTTTTTTCGAAAAAAAAAATTAAAAGCGGACTAATCACGGGCTGCCACGTGTCAATGAGGTCCGTGAACAGTGTAAGAACCTAAGCAAAATGGGTTCTTAGCCATGTTTATCCACGGTCTCTTAAGGTGGAGTTCTTAACTTAAATTGACTCTTTTTTTTATTTATTTTTTTCAAAAAAAAATTTTGGTTAAGAGACGGCTCTTAAATCTCTTATTTAAGAGACGTCTCTTAAGTTTTCTTAATTAAAAGTTAAGAAACGGCTCTTAAAAAGTTAAGAACCCCTGCTAAGAGACTCCCAATAAACATGCCCTTTATTTAGGAAAACTAAGAGATGGTTCTTAAAGATTTAGTGGGGCCCCACCCACTAAGAACCCCTTAAGAACCTCCCATTAATCCTGCTCTTAGTATCCTAAATGGACTCATGTTTTAAAAAATGAGCGAGTAATTTGAGTAAAGTGATCCATGTTGGTACTACTATTAATATGGTTCCATGGTGCATGGAAAAAGAGTTAATCTGTTGTAATTGGCCAAAGGTGGAGCCCAGAGATGATGACTAATAAAAATATCTCTTTCATTAAGCAGAAAAGATTTTACCAGTTCGAGTTTCCAAGTGGTCCACTTCCAAGGAGCTGGAGCCAAGTCTTACTCTGCATGCTGATTATGGCAGAAGCAGAAGCCTTATTATCTGAAGTGGACTTGTAGTGTAAAATAAATCGAGGAAAGTGATATCTGCTGCTGATATTAATATGGTTTCATGGTGCATAAGAAAATGACTCAAGCTGTTGTATAGTTGGCCAAAGGTTGGAGCCCATATAAGAGTAAAAAGTAATTATAATTGAGTAAAGAAAAATATAGTTGTATTGTTACTTAGAAAAGATTTCACCGTTTCCACTTGCCAAGTGGTCCACTTCTAAGGAGGACAACGTCTAACTCTGCTGCTGATTTGGCATTAGCAGAAGCTCTTATTACACTTCCACACTTTGTGGGGTCCATAGAGTGACAACTCCCTATATCGCCATCATAAAAAAAGTGTGTATGTGTTAGCAGAAGTGAGCTTTGAAAATGAAAGCAAAAGCAAGTTCCCACAACAATGGGATTTGAGCAAAGTTTAAGTGATTTGGTAAAAGTTTCACCACAGATGCAGAGTATTGTGGTGAAAAAGTATGTGAGAAAAGTATTATAATCACATGCAGGATGCTGCTTTACTTGTTCATATAGGTTCAATTTCATTTCAATATATGCAAACAAGAAACATGCAGTAGAAACTCACATTTAAAGATGTCCAAGTCCAGAAACTATGGAAGAGAAAAAGGGTATCAAGAAAGATGCCCAAGTCGCAATCACTTGAAGATTTTATTTAAGGGTAAGATGAAATGCAACGTGATCACTAACCTCTCTAGCATCCTCTCCCTCTCTCTCTATCTTTCACTTTCGCTCGTTTAATGAACTAGCTCTGTATCTCCTATGAACCCTATTCTCTGCTCAAACCTTAATTTCTCTTGTCTTCCACCTCTTCTCCAAGCGATCGTGTGACCCTCTAAGAAAAAAAATTGAATACGTAAGCTACTTGGTTGGTGGTTATCCACTATTAAAACACCATAACCTCTCTCAAACCAACACACACCATACTCATTCCTTTCATCTTTAGATCTTTACATTCATCTTTCAGAATGTCTTCTGCTTCCCAAGCTGCCAAAGCTGCCAAGCTAGTTGCCGATAGGTTAGCTATCATGCGATCCGTGAGAAGTACCAACATTGGGAAGTTCAAAGCCACCGTTGACCAAATGATTCACGCTAATGAGTTCTCTCGTGGGGAGTGTATCGTCTCCACCATAGCAAAAGGTGTTGCAAGATCCTTTGGCCTCTCACCAGATGTTGTGGAGATAGTTCCCATGCATAATAACTGGACATCAGCAGAGTTCATGCACACCGTCTTCACACCAATGCCACTACAAGCAACAGGAGGGAAGACACAACCTCCTGTCCAAACCGTGACAGTTTACCAAGGTGATCAAAGCAAGTGGCAAATCAAAATCAAGCGTGAATATCTTCCCACCTCAGAGACTGAAACCAACTTGGAAGGTGAAGTGTTAATCAAGGAGTACCAACGTCCCTCTCCCCAAACCGACGACGAGTAAGGCACGAACGACAACGCCATCTATCTTAGCATCTAAACCTTTTAATTTATCTATGCTTCCGTAGTTCAAATGCTTTCTCCACCTAGCTTTATTTGTTTTCTCTAGTTTTAATTCCTAGTGTATTTGTTTGTTTGAAATGAATACATATATCTATCTCTTTTAAGTCGTTAGTGGTAACTATCTCTTTTATTATTATTATTATTATTATAAAAATTATTATTATTATTATTATAAAATAATTATTATTAATTGCATGACTTTCAATATCAAAAATGTCAAAGAACAAGAAAAGAATGGGTAATATGGTAACACCAAAAACAAGATTCATTTTAAACTTTGATTTATGGTCAAAAGATTACAAAGTTATGGTGTTGTGCAAAGTTTACAAAGTTATGGTGTTGTGCAAAGTTTCTGCAATTCCAAGATAATCAGTAAACTTTCCAGAATTAGTTTAAGGTGCTCAAAAGATAGGACCATCACTTTGTCCAACAAGTGAGAGACTACATTATCCTTCTGATATATTTTTGGTTTAGAGATCCCACTTGATGCTCAAAGAGAGAGAAAGAAAGAGAGAGAGAGAGAGAGAGAGAGAGAGAGAGAGAGAGAGAGAGAGAGAGAGAGAGAGAGAGAGAGAGGGAGAGAGAGATCAAATTGTGAACGATCGCATGTACATTTACAGGAAACCAGAGATCAATCAAAGTCCTAATTTCTCCAGTGCAAGATAAAAAGCATCGTGTAATCCACTAGTAACTTTTAATCACTATTAAACAGAATTAAGTTCCGTCAACTGCACGTTTCATATCAAATATGCCTCTGCTAGAGTCAATCTTGGAGAATATTGTTCGTAATCTTTTGTTTAGAGCATGTCGTAATATTATACTTTACCCCACACAATATTTAACTACAAAGATGCTCAAGCATGTCATTCAATTATCACATTACTTGGTATCTACGTTTGTTCAGTTTTGGCCAAGACATTGACTACCAAAAGAACATGTAATCTTTAATGTGTCTAACATATCCATATGTGTTGTTACCAAACTGAAAATAAATAGACATGATGGCTTCAGCTACTAACAAGAATGAAAAGGGCCGACGAATGCAGAGTCGGAAGTTCTGCACAAACCATTTCTTGTTGTTCGTGATAGATAACCGTTCAACGTGAACCTCAAGGTTGAAAGAAAGAACAACCTAGTTTCTGCTTAGCATTAAAATGTTGGCAACTTCACATGATAAGTTCCAATCATCACAACTGTGTTTCATTCTTGAAAAAAAAGAGGTCAAGGCATCTTTGCTTGATGAATAGCTTGGAAATGCATCCAATGATGATAAGCATAGTCATGATTTGGAGTTTGAAGTGGGCTCTATGGTGTATTAGAAGTTGCAGCTTGATTGGTAACAATCTGTGAGTCCCCGTTTGTACCAGAAGCTATAGCTACAAGGTTCTATGAAATTGTAGAGAGAGTTGGGAACGTGGCTTGCAGGTTACGTCTCCCAACACCATGTCTCTCAACTCAAACTAGTCGCTGGTAACGATCAGTTTAGTTGGTTACAGCTTTACCTCCTTATGTATACACATCAGGAATCCTTAGCCGACTTGTCAGGACTTTATTTTGAAGCTCCAATTATACAGGTCTGGGCCTCGATATAGTTAAACATAGTTTGTCTAGCTAGGTGGTGATTTTGTTTTTCTTTCTCTTAGTAAAATTGTTAAGTTAGAGAGATTGTTTGGTGACAAACTAATAAATGTTTTTTAGCAGTAGTGTGTAAAAACGAATTAGGTAAACTGTGTATGTATTTGAAGTAATATATATTTATAGAAGAATCTATATCCATTTATCACATAAATAAATATTCCTTCCAAATGGGAGAAACACAAATGACCAGAACTTAGCTCTTAGCAAGTCGATACAGAGTTAAAACAGAAGTAAGCCAGTCGTAGCATGCAGCACTAGCTAAAAGATAGATGAAACAGTAAGGAGCCCAAAGATTGTTCAATGTACAGTTTTGGGCGCCTGAAAACTAGAGGCCGTTCTGGTCGTTAGATCGTAAACACCTACGGCGCCAAAGCCTATAAAATAGATGGAGTTTGGCTTGATTCTAGGGAATGAGCTTGCCGTAAAGCAAAAGGATTCGCCCTTTGAACGATAATGCACATATCTCCTCCTCTCTAAACACCATGATCTGCTGCGTTTCATATATAGGAGATTGTTCTCGAATCTGAATATCCCTTGGCGTAGTTGCATGCAAGTACCAAACGATCAACGGTTCATCAATAATGTTTATTCAATATATATGGTTACTAGCAATAAAATATGTACTAAATTAGAGTTTTATATATTTGAGTTACCATATTGGTTTCAAAGTGTACCAATAAATTTTCCAATTTACAAAACATTAACAGCAAGTTACCATATGGACATGGTTCCAATTTTGTATTATGCACATTGGCAAAGATAAAGAAACTAGGTTAAAAAAAGAAAAAAGAAAAAAAAAGAAGACTAGGTTGGCAAACCAACCGACCAAATTTCAGCTAACTCATAGCCTTTAAAAACTGAGCAAAGAATGTGCTGCAACCACACATGTTATCTCAGTTTGTAAACCTTCCCCTTCCTCCCCCCTTCCGGGCGGCGGCGTTCTTTTTGAAGTCTATCTGAACCGAATTAGCACTTCACAGATCAGACTAGGCCTCCCCCGCAGAGCTGGGCGCCGGGGACTTGGATGCGCTAGCCCCTTCTTAAAACATTCAAACCGCAACATCCCAATGAAATATTTTTGTAACCAATTTTCGCCTCCAATAATATATATACAACTTTTAAAAACCAAGACACATAAACAAATCAACACCTATTCTATATCTTTTTTCCATCAGCTGTTGCTATAAAAAAAATTCTGTACCGACGATGTTGTTTTCCTTTCTTAACTCGAACTATCCCGACTACTCTTCCAATATTTATTACAATTGTGATTTGTGTAATATCACATAAGATGAAGAATAACGAAGTTTTTATTATGACATGAAAATGAAATGGTGAATGAAGGATGGATAACAACGAGTCACGTGCTGTGGGAAAGTGGAACATAACCCAACCAAGAGCACAAACAATAAATGCAGCTTGTTCTACTGTTTGATCTAGCTCGTTCGAGAATAATATTTATTGACAAATATATATTGGTTTATATATAATCATCTATATGCATTTTCTTAGTTTTATCCTTTTAGTGATGTTTTATTAGAAAGTAATCACGTTAGATCAATCGACTTTAGGGCATGATTATCTTTAGATACCCATTTGGGTTTCTAATTTATCTGTTTTGGTGTGATTTAAAAAAAAATGAACCAGTCGCGGGCCGCCACGTGTCAGTGAACCCGCAAACAGTGTAAGAAACAATTTCTTATTTGATTATTTTTGTAAGAACAAAACTTAGGTTCAACCCCTATGGTGAACCTTTAAATTCACCTCACCTCCAATAACCAATCAAAATGTCACATAGATTAATGAATAAAATATATTAAATATTTTTTAGAAAATTAAAATAACTAAAATAATCAATATTTTAAAAAAAAATCAAAATCGAACCCTTAACCTAAATCAAACCGTAAACCCTAAACTCAAATCCTAAACCCTAAGCCCTAAATTTTAAATCCAAACCCTAGACCATAAATCCAAACCATAACCATAACCCTATACCCTAACCCAAACCCTAGACCCTAACACCAAACCCTAAACCCAAACTCTAGACCATAAACCCAAACCCTAGACCATAAATCGAAACCTTAAAATCTAAACCCAAATTTTAAATTCTAAATCCAAACCCTAGACCCAAATCCTATACCTTAAACCCAAACCCAGACTTTAAACCCAAACCCTAGACCATAAACCCAAACCTTAAACCCTAAATCCAAACTGTAAATCCTAAATCCAAATTAAATCTTAAAAATTCTAAATGTTTAGGTTAATATTAATGATATTCCTTTAGAGTTTAAAGATTTGGATTTGGAGTCTAGGGTTTGAGTTTAAAAATTAGAGTTTAGAGTTTGGGTTTAGGGTCTAGAGTTTGGATTCAGGGTCTAAGGTTTAGGTTTAGGATTTAGCGTTTAGGGTTTGGGTTTAGGATTTAGGTTAGAGTCTAGGGTTTGGATTTAGGGTCTAGGTTTAGGGTTTAGGGTTTTGGTTTAAGGTCTAAGGTTTGGGTTTAAGGTCTAAGGTTAGGGTTTTAGCTTAGGGTATAAGGTTTAGATTTAAAATTTATAGTTTGAGTTTAGAGTTTAGGATTTAGATTTAGGATTTATGTTTTGGATTTAAGTTTATGGTTTGATTTTGATTTTTGAAAAATATTGATTTATTTTAGCTATTTTAATTTTCTAAAAAATATTTAATATATTTTATTTATTAATCTATGTGGTTTTTTGATTGGTTATTAGAAGTGAAGTGAATTTAAAGATGAACTTAAGTTTTGTTCTTTTTGTAACTAGTTTTTAAGTTTTTTGGGGATTTCACGCCTTAAGAAACTCTTTAAGGACCTCTTATAATTAGGCCTACTTATAATCATGGTTTTAGAACTTGACAAATCAATTAAAATACCGAGTGTCTTTTCTTCAACGACGAAGCTACAACTCTTGAGTTATACTAAAAAGGTTCATTAATCTTTTCCTAAGAGGTTATATTAGAGTAACAGTTTTATTTAGTGCAAAAAAAAGGCGAGATCCAAATTTTGATTTTCATAGTTTACAATTTACTAACTGGATTTATTTGCCAACTACAGTCTAGAGGTAGTATATATATAAGTTAATACTAGCGTACTGTTATCTGTGAATAATTTGTAACTAATGCATGACACTGATTTGTGGTTAGTCATCAAATATAATGATAAAACAAACTATATACTGAAAAGATGATTGGTAAATCATATTACTCTAAAATATAAAAATTGAAAGAAAGTGCTGTTTCCTCATATAGATGTGTTCTGTAGATTATATCTTTTTCGTAATATTGTATTTCTGTTTTAAACTATATTGAAAAGTTTGTAACAATATTGATACTGTGTGTACACAAAGTTCATTAGAGTAGTCGATAATGAGTTTATCAAAAGAAAGTTACTGTAATTCTAACGTTCGAAAAGAGCTAGATGGTAGTCCAAAACTGGAAAAGTTTTATATATATATATATTTCCCTAGTTTACTTAGCAAAAAAAGAAAAATTCCCTAGTTTCAGCAAAATTTATGTGTTTTTCCTTTTATTTTTATAGTTTTCAGTTTTACTCCTATACTGCAACTGAATTAGTGTGTATATCGATATCTTTCATCTAAATATTTAAAATTTTCAAAAGGAATTATTGTCTGTATATTTCGACTACAGCTTGCAAACTCGTGCAGTTTGAAAGGTGAAAAATAAGCCATTCGTCCCCTAGCAATCACCGTCCACAATATTTTAAAAACCAGTATTTTATATATTATCACACTCCATTAACTCGTTTTATTTAATTAGTTTATTAACCTTGTCCCTTTTTGTTAAAAAATTTAAGAAGTTGTAGAGAAAGAAATGACAAGTAAGACTTTTATGTCATATAAAGCTTGAGAATGTCGGGTCAAAGAAAATAGTAGAGAACAAACAAAGTAGTAGAACTAAAAAAAAAGATTTGCTTAAAAAGAACAATCTTTCTAGAGATCTTAAGTATCGTGCTCGACTTTCAGAAATTTATATTCAATCCATATAATAATCGAATAAAATAATTTTAGGTAACACAGATAAAAAATTTGTGAACTGATTTTAGGTATAGATTTCTTATGTAAACGAAAAGCAGAGGAAAACGACGATATATGTGATTGTGTTGTTGTCTAATGATGATGTGACCATATATTCTGATGTACCAATACTCGTGAATCCAGGATTGGTGGCTTGATCAAATATGTTTCCCGAATTGATTTAGTTTTGTATCTATCTTAGGCCAGCATGAGTTTCTTTAGGTCGACAGATGTTGCACTGTACAACGTAACTTCTCAGGTAGACAAGATATCACAGTCAATATTTATTACTAAATATAAATTGCCGGGCACCTAAGGCCATGATCAACCCAATAAGGCCATGATCAACCCAAGAATCATTTCTAGGGTTTTTATTTTATTTTTATTTTTATTGTTAGTGGGATCCGTGAACAGTACAAAACTCAAACAAAATGAGTTTTTATTTAGGAATTTTAAAAAATGGTTCTTAAGATTTTAGTGAGTTCTTCCCACTAAAAACCCCTTAAGAATTCTCCCCCCCCCCCATTAATCATGTTCTAACAGGATGTTTCAAATACGAGCGCCCTTGAGTTTCCAGCTAAGTCATACGTAAAGTCTAGTAATTATTATAATTACTCAATAATTTCATTTTAATAAATAAATAACTAATTGTTTATAATTAATTAATATATATATATATAATATATATAAATTTAGTTAACAGATACGAACTACAAATAATTATTTATATTTATTTAGATGATATTTTATGTACAAAAACTTGTATATCAATTTATATTTATGAAAATATCATTTTTAATAATTAATCAGTTAAAATGTAGTACTTTCTACAAAAAAACAAAAAAAAAATCTTTTTGTTTTAAAAACACACAAAGTTGGTTTTTGGTTTTCTTCATAAATTGATTAAATTTTTGAAAAACTAGTTTCCTTAAATTTTAGAGAATCTATTTGTTAAAAAGGTTGATTAGCAAATCAAATGGTTTTACAAAATAAAACTAAAAACGAAAATCTAAAATTTGATTGGATGAAAATTGGTTTTAAAAAAAACAAAAACCACAAACAATCATCACCACAATGATTCAGATTTATAAACCCTATATAAGGGCATGTTTATTGCAGGTCTCTTAGTAAGGGTTTTTAACTTTTCTAAAAGACGTTTCTTAGCATTTGACTAAGAAAATCTAAGAATCATCTCTTAAATAAGAGACATAAGGACTGTCTTTTAGTCAAAAAAAATAAAATAAAAAAGAGTCAAATTAAATTAAGAAACTCTCCCTAAGAGACAGAGGATAAACATGGTTTAAAGGGTTACAACACTTCAACATATCTAAACAACCACACAACTCTTTACCAATATCTCATAATCTCTTAGTTCTTCTCTTTGACAACTGAAAAATTGAAAATGACAGAAATTTCCTTGTACATGATTCAGAATCCTAAGTTCGAACCTTAGACCATGATTAATTGGGTCTATTAAGGCGGAATTCTTAACTTATATTTTGACGTTTTTTTTACACTTTTCGGGTAAGAGACGTCTCTTATGTCTTTTATTTAAGAGATGGTTCTTAGGTTTTCTTAATTAAAAGTTAAGAAACGTCTCTTGAAAAAACTAAGGACTCCACCATAAGGCCATATTTATCCGGATCTCTTAAGGGTGGGGTTTTTAACTTATAATTTCACTTTTTTATACTTTTCGGCTAAGAGATGTCTCTTATTTAAGAGACGGTTCTTAGGTTTTTTTAGTTAAAAGTTAAAAAACATCTCTTAAGAAAGCTAAGAATCTTGTAATAATCATGCCCTAAGAGACCAAGGTTAATCATGTCCTTACAAACCCCAAAACGATTTTATTACTCTTCTTTGTTGTTTTCCATCCGAAGCCATGCCTCAATGTTAAATTTTGAAACATTAGCTTATGGCATCAAATTTTCTAGAAACAATTAGGGGCATATTTCTAGTTTCATCTATTTAAGTTCAATTAATAAAATGGAAAACCTCTCAAATAGATTTTTTTTGAATTTTTTATCACAAAAATAGTTTTTAAGAAAAAAATATCACAAAAATAGATTTTAAGAAAAAAATGATCAAAATAGATCTTTTTTATTTTGAAAATTTTAATTTTTTTTTAATTTTAAACCTCACCTCTAGAACCTCATCTCATAACTCTAAACCCTAAGTCATATTAGTTAACCCAAAGGGTATAAATGTATATTTAAACCTTTTAATAAAGTTTATTTTGATCATTTTTTGCTTGATTGCTATTTTGGGGACAAAATCTTTTAAAGTCTATTTTAGGGTATTTCTCTTAATAAAATATAAAAGAAATGTTTAAAGGTTAAAGATCTTATGATAGTTGAAATAAAGAAGACAATAATACATTATAAACTTATGGTTTTCATACTTAAAGCAACGACGTAGTATATGCTCATTTTTAATTATTGAAATACAGTAAAATAAATAAAAGTCGATTGTGATATAAAAGAAAATTGTTTGATTTGGCTATTTTATATTTGTTAAATTATATCACATAAAATATTAATGTTCTACTCATTTTATTTATTTTAATAAAACTGTTTAAAAGATTTATATTTGTTTCTACTATATGACCTAACAACAATAACATTATAACTTTTTTTGTCAACTATTCATTTTCAGCTAGACCTGCTTTTCCGATGAGCGCCTCCGTTTGTCCGGGTCTGATTTATATGGGAGAAAGTATAGCCTATGTTTCTTGCTTCTTTCTCTAGCGAATCCACCCGACCATTCATACTTTAAGGAATATAAATCACGCTTACATCTTTGAAGTCCTCATGAAGTCGCTGGAAATCTCGATCTCTACCGCGAATGTTAGACAGTCCATCGGATTTATAGTCATGTCCACTAGGTCTGAGCAGTCCGTCTCGAAACTGATCGAGGTTATCCTCATATCTCTCATACATAATGCTTCCCAAAGTAAACCGT
The DNA here is from genome assembly GCA_905132765.1 of Moricandia arvensis. Taxonomy (NCBI): domain Eukaryota; kingdom Viridiplantae; phylum Streptophyta; class Magnoliopsida; order Brassicales; family Brassicaceae; genus Moricandia; species Moricandia arvensis. The sequence continues at coordinate 35,381 of CAJHQP010002331.1, read as the reverse complement.
CCATCTCAACATGTAAAGCTGAGAGGCTCCTGCCGCACACTCTTAATCCGAAAGATTCAGAACTCATTTGATCTTTAAGACTCCACCCTAAACCACTGAAATTGCCATTACTGATCCACGATGCATCAATTTGACATGTAGGAATTCGGGTATCCAAAGGGGTACGGTCTCAACCTCTGTAGTAGGAGGATCGTCATGATCCTCATCTGCTTCCTCCTTGTCATTGGCCTTCTTCCAACACTCTGCCTCAAGGGACAAATGTTGGAGAGTGTCAATTGGGGATATAATTTTCCCATTAAAGAGTTTGGGAACCATGAAAAGCTCTCTCATTAAAATCTTATTATGAAAAATGTAATGAAACAAAAATACATTAAGGAAAAAGAAAAGAGGCTTCATGTGTGATGAGATCATGGTCGAGTGATGTCTACGAGCATTGGATGAATGGACTCAAAAACCTTTATGCTTGCGGCCTTGGTAATGATATATGCTAGCTAATCTTCACTCATAATGTAGCATGGCAAGATGACTCCTTCAACTGTCATCTGCCTCACTTTGTGATAATCAAATTCTTGCTCTTTAAGTGAAAAGGTTGTCTCCAATGAAAGTACAATAGCATGTGGTCGATCTCCTATCAGTTATATCTCCTACCTAATCATCATCACAATATCCAACCATTTCATTGTTCATATTATATCCCATCCATACTCCTTGATCATGAGTTCTATTGAGATATCTAAGAATCCTTTCCACCACGTTCCAGTGATAAACCTACAGAGCTTGCATGTGTTGGCTCACCTGGTAAACAGCAAAACATATATCATCTTTGGTAATGGTCAATAAATGAGCTACCAACTAGTCTCATTTATTGTTTTGGATCTTCAAATGGTTGTCCTTCAACTCCCTCCTCTCGCAACAATCTTCGAGTGGGGTTTTTTCTGGCTTCTCTCCAATCATATATGCCTCATTCAAAATATCAAGAGTATCTTTTCTTTGAAATAAGATTAGTCCGCCCCCCCCCCTTTAGAAAAGCATACTTCAATTCCTAGGAAATATTTTAGCTCACCCAAAATTTTATTCTCAAAAACAGATTTTAAATAGCCTTTAGTAGCTTGTACATCTACTTTGTCATTCCTCATTGAGGGAGAAAGATTTATCATATTAATTCGGCCCAAAGAAGATCCAATCAAAACAGGTTAAATTGACAATGGATACATGATTTATAGGTGAATCCCAATTATTCCAGTCAAAAGGGCAACATCACAATTTGAGGTAGCGAGCTCTAAGTCTGCGGATAACAATTAAGACCCAATAACCTCACGGTCGAACGGTTACTCGACAAGTCGAGATCTCTTGATTAAAGCACGGTGAAACACCCAAACCCATAAATATTTGGAAAAAACTTTAAAAACTCTAAGTAAAGATCAGTCAAATTCAAACAACGAAACGGAAAAACATTGCCAATTTATTAAAGAAATACGAGACAATATACTGAACAACTTTTGTCTATAAGAGAACCCTCCAAACATTACACAAGTTCAAAACACCCTTTCCGGATGGTCTTTATAGCCTTGTGCTTTGGTCCACACAATCAACCTTACCTACATCCGCAAAAGGAGGCATGACTATACAAAATTACTCATTGAGGACGCTCAAAACCGCCCACATGCAACTCGTTAATCAAGCGATCAAATTCCACATTCCATTCTAACAACCTAGCAATTTCATTCTATCAACCTAGAAATCTGTTTTACATCATTTCTTTTTTTGAAACACACTTCAATTAATAGAAATTAGATGGAGGTCAGTAAAGCCTCTCTTACACCAAGCACCTGCTTTGCTAACAAGTCTGCAGCATAGTTTTCTACTCTAGGAATCCATTTAAAACAAACAGAGTCAAAGAAACTAGAGATAAGTAAAATGTCGGCGACAACTCCATACACCTCCGGAGCTGAATTGACGTTGAGGACGATGTTTATGAGGATCTTTGAATCCGACTCCACTCTCAAAGTCATGATGCCTTTGTCTCTGCAACTCTGTAGCGCTTCTCTGAGCGCAAGGCTCTCTGCCATTAATGGGGAAGGAACGTTGGTTTCTAACATAGATGAGGGAGTTGTGATATCGTTTAAAGTTAATATCCATCCAAGTCCCGCTCGAGATGTTGCTACAGTCCAGGCTGCGTCCGTTCTGAGAATTGTACATGTATCATTATATATAGGAGGCAAGCTTAACTTGTGTGTCTTTGCGCATTTCAACTGTCCATCTTGCCATTCTCGAGCCATAACGATCGCTTTTGACAGAGACTCCCCTGTTTCTGATCTGATATTAGAGAACACAAACTTGTTTATAGCTGTCCATAGTCCCCACATAATCCAGGGCGCCAAATGGTCTGCTGAGATGCCCGTCGGAGGCAGACACGGTCTCGTCTTCACATGGTTCCATGATTCCCTCAAATATATCATTCCGCTATAATCAACTGCATTCGTAAATGGAGCTGCTTGCCACACAGCTTTTGCATACTCACATTGAAAAAATAGATGAAATATAGATTTCGGTTCTCCACATCGCTTACAGCGAGGATCTGCTTGAATATGTCTGTCTTCCAGTCTTGTACCCACTGGTAAAGCACCTCGCAAGGCTTTCCAGATTAGCATCTTAACCTTAGGTGCTGTCCGCAAATTCCAGACTTCCTGGTTCCAATTTCCAGCGAGTTGCAAATTCTCATCCTTGAATGAGGCTTCAAAAGCCGCATGATAACCTGACTTTGTTGAATAATCTCCAGATCGCATTCCCAACCAGCAAAGTTTGTCTGGAGCCCCTAATCTACTCGCTTTGAGCTTTAGGATTTGGTCCTTAGCAAAAGGGCATATTACTTTGATTTTCTCTATATCCCATTCAGTAGACCCTTGTTTGAAGAGACTGAATACTTTTAGGTTTTGAGTTTTTTCTGTTGGTGGACCCATCAGTCTTTCCTGCTGATTAACACTGAGCCATGGGTCCTGCCATAAGCCTATAGAGGTTCCGTCTCCCACAAGCCATCCCGATTTTTCCAAGATTAGATCACGTCCTATCAAAATTCCCTTCCAACCGTGTGATTCCGAAGATCTGCTTGTTCATTCAAGCAGGGTCCCCTCTGTACAATACTTGCCGCAGAGGACTTGGCTAATTAGGCTTTGTGGATTGTTGATAATTCTCCAGCTGAGCTTCCCTAGAAACGCATCATTGAAGCTTTGAAAGTCTCGCAGCCCGAGTCCTCCCTTCTCTTTTGGTTGAGCAAGCTTGTTCCACGCGACCCATGCCATCTTCTTTTTTCCATTTCTATCGTCCCACCAGAAACGAGTTACCGCATATTGAATTCTTTTAATCAGCGAAAGAGGCAATTTGAAACATGTCATGGCATAGGATGGTATCGGGGAGAGGGCGCTCTTCAACATTACCATCTTTCCGGCTGAGGATAGGAAACGATTCGACCAGCCGCTTGCCTTCTGTTTAATTCTGTCTACTATCCCAGCAAATAAATCTCTTTTTCGTCTTCCAAAATGTTCCGGTAACCCTAAATATTTTCCAGTTCCACCCTCTTTCTGAATCTGTAAATCATCTTTAACAGCCTGCTTTAACGAAGCAGGAGCTTTGCATGAGAAAGTTATTGGCAATTTCTCAGCATTAATCAACTGTCCGGAAGCTGCCTCATATCGCTTCAAAATTCCTTTCAAAGCTTCTCGGCTTACCTTGTCGGATTTGAGGAAAAACATAGTGTCATCCGCAAACAATAGATGGTTGATATAAGGACTACCCCGAGCGACCCCGATGCCCTTTAAAGAACCATCTTCTTGTGCTATGTTACAAAGTCCCGAGAGTACCTCGCTACACAAAATGAATAGGTAAGGTGAGAGTGGGTCTCCTTGGCGGATTCCCCGACTCGGTCGAACTCTTCCTCTAGGCGAACCGTTGATGAGGAAAGAGTAAGTAACAAAGGATATACACTGCATAATCCTACTAATCAATCGTGAATGGAACCCCATTCTACGTAAAACCGCTTCGATAAAGTCCCATTCCAGTCGATCATAGGCCTTGCTCATATCGGTTTTAACAGCCATTGCACATCTTTTCCTAGCCTTTGATGACTTTAGTGTATGAAGAACTTCATGCGTTATTAGCACATTATCTGAAATTGCTCTACCGGGCACGAAAGCTGATTGGTTTAAGGAGATTACTGAGTCCAAAACCGGTTGTAGTATGCGGGTGAGGATCTTGGATATAATTTTGTAGTAATCATTGCAGAGTGCAATCGGTCTATAGTCGGAAACCCGCTGTGGACTCTTTACTTTAGGTATTAGTCGGATATGGGTGTCGTTAATACCCACAGGAAAGCTTCCCGACTCAAAGAAAGCTCTGATTTCTTGTACTACTTCCCCTCCAATCCCTGACCAGTTGGACTGATAAAAGCTCGCCGAGAAGCCGTTTGGACCTGGCGCTTTGTCGGCATGAATAGAGAATAGAGCATCTCTTATTTCCAGTGCCGAGGGGGTCTCAATAAGCTTTAGGTTAGTTTCCTGTGATATTACTGGCTTGAGCGCAAAGTCCACCGTTTCCGTTGGGGTCCCCTCTTTTGATGTAAACAGTCCCTTAAAATAGCTTACAATCACCTTAGCGATATCCTCTTCCTTAAACACCATCGCTCCTGCCTCATTTTCAATTACAGAAAAAGCATTTACTCTTCTCCTCCTCCTTGCAGTAGCGTGAAAGAAACCTGTGTTGCGGTCACCTAGGCTTAACCAAAGCAGTCTGCTCCTCTGCCTCCAATATGCTTCCTCTGCTGTATAAGTCGATGAGAGCTCTGCTGTGATCCTTTGAATAAGATTTAAGTCGTTTTCTGGTCCACTAAGCAACCTGTCAAGCTCCTCTCTTTTTTCCTCTATAGCAATCCTGCTATTCATTCCTTGGGTTTTGCTCCATTCGATGATTGCTCTTCGAACTCTAGATATCCTTTCGCTAACGGATCCTGAGGTGCTCTTCCATGATTCAGAGATCAGCTTCTTCACTTCCTCATTGTCCTTTAATCTCCGATCAAATCTGAACAGTCCTCTTCTTCGTTTTCTCTCAGGCTCGAAAAAAGACAGCAAAGGTTTGTGGTCAGAAGCCTCAAATGCCATATACTGGCATCGAGCAGTGGGAAACGTCTCCGCCCATACGCTGTTAGCAATGGCTCTGTCCAACCGGCATCTGACAAGGTGTATTCCTCTCTGTCCTCGCCATGATAAAGGGTCCCCGGCATGTCTCAAGTCAAAAAGATCTCCTTCCGAAAATAGAGATCTCAAATCACTAAAGGATCCCTCTGGCCTGTCCGGTCCGCCTAGTTTTTCATCTGCACTAAGAAGGTCATTGAAATCACCTGTAATAAACCAAGGAGCATCGCGGTCATCCGCTTTAGATATCAGCTGATTCCATTGAGCTTTGCGCAAGGCTCGGTCATTGTTTCCATAGATAAACGAGGAGTAAAAAATTTTCCCTTCAAAGGTAATACTCGTTTCAATACAATTTGCATCAGACGAGATAACATCAAGAACAACATTGTCTTTCCAAAACAGTGCAAGTCCTCCAGCACCGTGGCCCGTCGGAGAGACTAGATGATGATGCTCGTAGTTCAGATGGTCCAGTCGCTGCAGGATCATCTCAGAGGGCTTTTTGGTTTCCATAAGAAAGATTACATCTGGATCGTTATGTTTCTTAATCTCTCTTAGTCTTTGAACTGTATGGGGATTCCCCAACCCCTGGCAGTTCCAACTCAATATCGCTAAGGAGCAAGACTTGATGGATTTTGAAAATCCACCGTCTTCTTCCTTTTTGGTAGGTAGTCGCTCAAAGGTTGATTATCTGATATCTGAGCTGCAGTGTCTAAAGAGTCAAACGCTTGATCTCTGGATCGCCCCTTTTTTGTTTTCGAGATTTTAGAGGTTGATCCAACATCTGTGGACAGCTTCCTGCGGCAAAGGGGTGCTTTTGTTTGCTGTGTTTTCCTCTTTCTAGAGCTTGCTCCTACTGCAGTCTTTGGGCTAGAATGAACCTTACTTCTTCCTAGAGGTCTCCCCGGTTTCCTTTTAACTCTGGTTTCAGTGGTCATTTCCATATCCAATACCGGGGGATCAGTAATTGGACCCAGTCTGATGGCCATTGGTAGCTTTTCTTTCTCAAATTTCGGTATAGAGGTAGAGGATAATCTGAGTGATGCTAGGATCCTCTCTCCATTTTTTTCCATATCTGGGGGGGAGGACAATCTGCTCGCAACAGGGACACGTTCCGCCGTGGTTTCCTTTTGAGGTGACTCCACCGGTGGTAAACATGCAAGAGAGGCTCTGACCATTTGGGCTGCTGATTCTTCAATTTCTCCTTGCTCCTCTGCCATTCTAAACCTTTCTCTTCTGGCTGCACTTTCAGTTGGATCAGCTACATTGGAATACTGGTTCATAACCTCACGTAGCTCTCCATAGCCACTTCCAAGGCCTCCTTAGGGATAGTATATTTCCTATTTTCTAGAGGATCCCCATCTAAACTTTTCTGCAAATTTCTTGAAGATGTAGATTCTTCTCTTCCAACCACTTCTCTTGTCTTTGGAACTTCTCTGTAGAAAGATTGAGGTCTTTGATAAGAAAATCTGTTATCACCTCTCCGCGGTTGGATACTATGATTACTTATGGAGTAGGACAATCGCTCAAAGCTCAGTTTAAGATTTCCATGGCGAGATGATCGCTCTCTATACTCTGGTCTTTGCGGTCTTTCTTTTGCATACGATCGTTCATATCGAGAATGGTACTGGTTGTCTCTTCCTCGTCGCATATCAAAACGCCTCTCCATAGAGTTTTTTGTGTCCATGGAAGTCTCAGTCTCCTCTTTACTCCTAGATGCGTTGAATTTAAAATGCTTCTCCTGGATTTGTATCATATCATCTTTATTGCTGCTGCTCTTTCTCACGTCCTCCATTCCTCGTACGTTAACTTCTTGAGTAACCAGAGCTTTCTTTTGTGCTTTTGCCGCAAGGCAGTCTCTAAGTTCATGATCTAGTCTAAAGCATAAAGAACAATGTTTTTCCAGCCTTTCATACACGAGGTTTACAGTGACTTCTTCACTAGTGGAGTATTCGATAACTGAAGACATTATCAAGGGAAGCCTCCCATTCACGTGAACCCGCATGCGAGCCGCCTGGTTGGTAATATCAATGTCCTCCACAAAGCCAATATCTTCTCCTATAGACCTCAATGTCCCCTCTGTCCAGAGATGGACTGGGATTCCTTGAACCTTAATCCAGAAAGGTATCAGTGATGGGAAGCTTGGAGAAAGAGTAGGTTCCCATCTTTGCAAAATTATCATCCATCGGGCAAAGTGGTACGGTCGCTTTTCCAGTACCGTTAACAGATCAGTCTCTGTTTCAAATTGAAATTTAAAAACTCCTTGTCCCAGATCTGCGCCGACGGGAGGGGTTATGGTTCTCCAGTGTTCAGTAAAGAAAGGTATAAGGCTCCAAACTTTTTGAGCCGAAGGGTTGGTTATTCTGCCAATTAGCGTAAGAGCATGCTTCTCTAGCAGGGAGGGATTGTCTGGTGCTTGAACTCGAACTCTAGCGGTTCGAGGTGGTTCATGGGCTCCAATAGGTAGCCCCTTTCCTTTCTCAGCAGCTGAGAGTCTTCTAGCCATTTTCCTTAAAAGCTTTACTTTTTTTTTCCTGAGGATCTTGTAAGAAAACAGCTCTAGGGGTTAACTTCTTTAACCTTTGAAGGTATAACCAAGAACGTAATCATGAACGAACAAAAGTGACTGGAACCCCGGTTTCAACAGCAGTGGTGAACAACAAGTCTGCAACCCATCCACCCTACAAGCATACAAAGAAAAGCCAAGAGCTGAAAATCCTTTCAGTGGTGGAGGTCAGGACCTTCATTATCTTTCTCTTGGTGCTCCGGTGAGGCAGAGCGGCGGCGAGAATGGACCCTCCGACCCAGGTCGGGGGCTGAACCCGGCGGGTAAAGGATAGTTAGGTTTATTATCTAGAGGTTAATACTGGAAATATCAAGCTTTTGAAAAAGAACGTAAAGGATATACCCTTTTTAGCTTAGAATAGCTGAAAACTCAGATAAACGAGGGAGAAGAACTCAAAAGTATAATGGATAAAGACCACTCTCGAACAAAGTGTCTGGGAGCATTTTTTCCGTCAACTTTCTTTAACATCATTTCTTACTTAACCTTTTTTCATGTTACTTATTTATTTTCATGCATTCAAAACAAGCAACCTAACATTCTGACCCGAAGGTCCATTAACATGCGGCCGTAGTCAAACATGTGCCGTAGCCAATTGCGATCTAAAGGTCCATAACGGCTGAAGCCAACATACACAACACGAAGCCAAAACATTATCATAATAAATTTACGGCCCGAAGCCAAAAAATATTTTTCTTAATTAAATATCGTTCATCTAGTCATGTACTTTCCTTAAATTACTTTAATTCTCAATTTGTTTCTATAACATTTTCAACCTAACATACCAATTCTTGTTGGATCAAATCTACCTATTTCACATAAGCATCTCAATTGAATATAACATCATTTCACGCAATCTAACATGTAAATATCCTATGAACCATGAACGTTCTTCGATCCGTGAGAACCACCTCAAAAAAGAAGAAAGAAGTTTCCATAAACAATTCATCTAAGGCATATTCTTCATCCTAACAATCTAACATGATAAAAATACTAATTATTAAGTTTCCAGAAATCACGCCCTCACCTCAATTGATCTTAAAATATCGAAGACTCTGATCCTTCATGCGTTTTACGGTGAAGACTGAAGAACTTCTCTATTCCTCCTTGTTTTGATCCTTTTTCTCAAAATCTTCTCTCTAGAACTTCGTTCTTCCTCTAACTTCTCACTAAGTCTTGTTTATATGTTGTGTTAGAAATGAAAGTTGGGAGTCCACTTTATACTAATTTCTGGACTTGTTCACCTAGTTGGACATTAAGTGCTACTTTCATATTTATCTTGGTCAAAACTTGTCATCAATGGCTTGAATAATCTCTACGTTTATTTCCTTATATGACTTGTGCATACCAGACCTTCCTTTCGTATAATCCCGCAACGATAGCTAGTGAAACTTTTCTTACTTGGACCCGCATTGTCTAGTAGTCGAACATTCTTTAATTGGTTGTACGATCTTGATCTTTCCTTACTTATGATCCAATCGTTCTGTAATCGGCTTACCGTCACTCAGCGGATTTCAAATTTGTTCCATGAGCTCACTAATGATCTGACACTTAGTCAAAATACAGTTCATTCTTCAACCTTCATGAAAACAAGTGTTTCCACACTTGAAAAAATACGCTCCTTGTAAAATTAAATTTTTTGCGATTTATTTCGTTAAATTTTAAAAATACTCTAAGAACGGGTCATTATACACGGCACATGCGCCGTAGATAGATTCTTGGAGTAGTTAGAGCAAGTTGATTAGTATAAAAGGTAAGTGAAGACCATTACTGAGGGACATTTTTTTTACTTACTCACTTAAGATCTGAAATACTCTTTTTGAATTATATATCTTATGTTTTGTATTTATCATATAGTTTGATATGTGTTAAAAAGTTTCTAACATGCTTGTAATATGTCAGAATGAAAGTTTTTGTAAAGTGAAAAAAAAATATTTTTGTAAAGGCTTTTAAAAGTAAGTGAAGAGAATACATTTCATAAAATTTCAAAAACATGTTTTTGTTAAAAGGAACCATGATACAAACTGCTGGAGAAAAACTCTGCTACATTATTTTTTTGGACACACTCAGCTACATATATATAATATACTACTTATGCAGTTGTGCTAGAGTTGTCGGGTGGCGTTATCATTCCGATTCAAATTGGTAGTTAACTATTTATACACATTGTTAACAAACAAGAAAAAGTAAGGTTAGCAAATCAACCGACCGATTTTTAGCAACTCATAGACTTCAAAAACTCAACAAAGAATGTGGTGAAGCCACACATGTTATCTCAATTCGTAAACCTTTTTCATCTTTAAAACATTCAAACGGCAACATCCTAACCAATTAGTTAGCAGAAAAAACATCCTAACCAATTTTCTGCACGTTCTAAGAACTTATGTTTATCTATAGACGTCTTATATTTTGCCTCTAATAATATATTTAAAGTTTTTCAAAACCAAACCACGTATACAAATTATCAACTTCTTCTTCTAAATATTTTTCCATCAGCTGTTGCTATATAAATATTTTGTTCCGACAATGTTGTTTTCCTTTATAAACTCGAATTATCCCGACTACTCTTTCAATATTTATTACACTTGTGATTTGTCTAATATAAGATAAGGTGAAGAATAACGAAGTTTCGCATATGAAAGATGAAAATGAAATGGTGATTGAAGGATGGATAACAACGACTCACGTGCTGTGGGAAAGAGGAACATAACACAACCAAGAACACAAACAATAAATGCAGCTTCCTTCTGCTGTTTCATCGAGCTCATTCGAGAATCATCTTTTTGACAAAGATAGATTGGTTCATATATAATCATCTTGTATACATTTTTATGTAACCATTTTAACTAATGATGTTTTATCAGCCATTAATCTTGTTAAAGACCAATCGACTTTAGAACTTGACAAATCAATTAAAATTCCGACTGTCTTTTCTTCCAGAATGAAGCTGCAATTAAAATGCATAAGCAATACAAGGTATGAGTTTTTACCCATTAGTTTGAAAAAACTTGTAGACTCATGTGATACTTTTCTGAAAATTAATATATAATTTCATGTGTCTTTAGGCATCATATAATTATCTCATATCTCAATATCTACGATACGTATGTCGTTCTATCTACAGATTCATGTGTTATCCTTAGTGTAGATCCATGTGATATAAATATTTTTATGAAAAATATATTGTTCAATAGTCTCGTGTGTCATAATTAGGCGGCAAATGATACTCCTCGTGGAGATCCTTAAGAACGAATTTTTAGAAAAAATAACTAAATAATTAATAAATTCATTAAAAATTAAGGATTTAATCTTTAAAATCACTAAATAAAAATTGATTTTTAGTGAGTTTTTGCATTGTTTACGGGTCCTCACGATACGTGATAATTCGCGATTAGTTGATATATATTAAATCTGCAAAAGTTTAAAATTTTCGATGGTGGATTTAACCATTGGAAATGCTCTTAAAAGTCTTGGAAGGATGCGTACATTTATCGAAAGACGACAAATTAGTTTTACCTTTTGAGTATTTAAATGAACGATGCATTTCACTCTTACCACGTCAATCATAAAACTATGAAACAGTTGGAGATCTTTGATTATAGTAATCTTTTTCTTTCTCAACTTGATCATAGTAATCTTTAAAAATGACTAAGGTGATGATAAAGAAATATTGGACAGGAACTTTACGTGGCAAGTGTTATTATAGATTGAAATATTGGACAGGAACTTTACGTGGCAAGTGTTATAGATTGGTACTGGATCCTAAACTTGTGGTTAAATAATATTGTATGTTTGTTTTAAACTCAACAGAATTTTTCTATAATAATTAGAGTAGTCGATAATGAGGTAATCAAAAGAAAGTGGCCGTCTGTAACTCTAACGTTTAAAAATAGCTAGATGCCAGTCCAATATTGGAAAGTTAGATATGTTTCCCTACTTTCAGCAACTTTTCCTGTTCTTTATATTTCCTTTGTGCTGGATCCTAAACTTGTGGTTAAATAATATTGTATGTTTGTTTTAACTTTCGAATTTTTTTTATAATAATTAGAGTAGTAGATAATGAGGTAATCAAAAGAAACGGACTGTCTGTAACTCTAACGTTCAAAAGAGCTAGATGCTAGTCCAATATTGGAAAGTTATAGATATATTTCCCTAGTTTTAGTTATGGATATATTTCCCTAGTTTTAGCTATTTTCCTTGTTTTTTTTCTATTTACTTTATGGTTTCAATTTTAATTCATATACTGCAACTAAATTAGTGTGTACATCGATATATTTCATCTACATATTTTAAAACTTCAAAAGGAAATATTTTCTTAAGAAACCCCTAGTTTTTTTGGACGAAATAGATATTTCGACTACAGCTTGTAAACTCATGCAGTTTGAAAGGTAAAAAAAAAACATTCTTCCCCTAGCAATTACCGTCCACAATATTTTTAAAACTATCATATAATATATTACACTCCATTAACTAGGTCTATTTTTTCCCAAAAAAATCTAGGTCTATTTAATTTGTTTATTACCTTGTCCCATTTTGTTAAAATATATTCAATTAAAGTGTAGGGAAATAAATGACAAAATATGACTTTTATGTCATATATTAGCTTGAGAATGTTGGTCAAAGAAAATAGTAGAGAACAAACAAAGTAGTAGAACCGAAGGGGAAACAATATTTTCCAAAGAAGAATAATCTTTCTAGAGATCTTTGGTATGGTGATCAGCTTTCCGTAATTTCTCATAACTTAAATCCAATTAATAATCGTATGAACTAATTTTAGGTAACCCATTAAAAAAGTTCACGAACTAATTTTACGTCTAAAATTATTTTCAAGTAAATGAAAAGTAGAGAAAAAATATATCTGATTGAGTTATTGTCTAATGATGATGTGATGATATTCTGCTGTACCAATACTAATGATTCGGGGATTGGTGCCTTGACCAAATTGGTTTTCCGAATAATTTAATTTTGTATTTATCGATCTTTTTATTTTATACAATTGAACTCTCGAGCCTTATGCTGATAATCTCATGTAAACTTGGAGTCAGCCTTTGGATATTTCAATTTAGAAAATAATTCTTCAAACTAAAGGTAGTTTGAACTAGAGGCACTATCATTAGGCCACCAACAACTTGGTATTTTTGGTTAATTTTATGCTATTACAAACTATAAAAAACATTGAAAATGATTCTAAAATCAACAATTTTACATATTTTATGAGGGATTTATGTCGTCTGGTTGTACTGCCATATGAGATCTATAGTTGACAGGAAAAGTCTCATGTTTGTCTAATATTACACACAATTCGTATTCTCTTAAATTTGAAACCATACTTACTAATGTGTGAGCATTAATAAATATTTAGTCAAATCAAAAGGGTTTCCACAAGCTTGTGTTTTTCTAGGTCGACAGATATTAATTGCACTATACGACGTAACTTCTCAGGTAGACAAGATATCAGAGTCAATATTTATTACTAAATATGAATTGCCGGGCACCTACCAGGATGTTTCAAATGCGATTGCCCTTGAGTTTCCACGTAACTCATACGTAAATTACTGCGACGTGACAAATCTTGAATCGTGTCAAGAAACTATTAATAAAATAGTGTATAATCAAAGGGCATTTTAGCCATTTCGTAAACTCAATGATTCATATCCATGAACACTATATAAAGGCTACAACACCACAATTGCAGATGTAAAACAACTACACAACTCTTAATCTCTCAGTTCCTCTTTCTGACAGATGAAAATGACAGAAACACCCTCGTACCTGATCAAGAACCCTAAGTTCGAACCTTACAAACCCCAAAAATTCTATTATTCTTCTATGCTCTCCACCCTCTTATCGATCTTCGCTTACGTCTTGATCTTTTACGTTTTCGAAGTATCTCCATCGTCGATCTTCAAAGACACAAAGGTTTTGTTCTTCATCTCCAACACTCTCATCCTCATCATAGCCGCCGATTATGGCGCTTTTACTGATAAGGAGGAGAGGCCCTACTTCTACGGTGAGTATACCGTTGCGGCGGCAGCGATGAGAAGCCGTGCAGATCATAACTATTCTCAAGTTCCCGTCTTCACATATGGAGAAAACTCTGGCCATAGAAGATCAAGAACCCTAAAGATGTCGATATCAAGGAATATAAGGAAGAAGAACCTGTGGTAAAAGAGATTGTATGTGTTTCTCCACCTCCTGAGAAAACAGTAAGAGAGGTGAGTGTGGAGAAACCGAGAGACGATGTAGCTATGGAGAAATACAAACCAGGTTAGTGAGCAAACCGTTGCTAACAAAGAAGCTTGCAACACAAGAAGCCATGTGTACCGTAGATCGTACGAACGAACTAGATCAGATAGACCCCGACGGGTGAAGACAACCGAAGATACAAGGCCAAACGTAAAAACTATCGTCGAAGCGAATCGGATAGTTCAAAATGGATGGTTGTTCCGGAGAAATGGGAGAACGTTGAAGAAGCAATCTGAAGAGTTCTCGAAGATGTCGAACGAGGAGTTGAACCGAAGAGTCGAAGACTTCATACAAAGGTTCAATAAACAGATGAGATTACAATCACGAGTTTCGGCTACATGATCATGAATTGCTCATAGTATATAAAGTTCGTACGAACTCTTATTTTCTTTTTGTTGTTATATACTTCTTTTCTTCTATTTTTATTAATACTTCGTGATCGGATGACTTTTTTGGCAGTCGTCCGTGTAAACTATGTAAGACATGAAAAGCATAATAGTTACTGATATGGATTACATGTAACTATAATTGCTTATTGTCTATAATACATTGTAATATCGGTTAAACTATGCTACATATGTCTGGATTTGTAAGGAAGATTCATATTTCTTTTTTTTTTTGTTTCATTGAACTTAAATTAGTTACAACCTTGGAGAATACTGGCTGCAGAAAGGCATATATTTAAACGAATACATTAAAATTGTAGAAAATATAAAAAATTAATAATAGGATTTAGGTCGAAGAGAATATAAATAGAGACAATATCGTATCAGATTTTTTTGTTAAAATACATTACCAAAGTTTTTTATATGATGCAAATTAGTTGGATGACTACTTTTATTTTTCAGTGGATATTGTAGAATATATGAAATTGTTTAATGATTTAGAAGGGTATTGCGAGTGATTGGTTAGATTATATCAAGTGAATTTACCTTTAATTTTTTATCTACAATCATATAATTTATCAATTATGCTTTAATTAGTTTTTAAAAGAGTGAATTTGATGAATATTCATAGTAGAAGAAAAAATAAAGGATATAGCCATAACACTAGTGATGTGACAATTATGGCGAAATGTGGACGGTTCAGTCTTTTCAGTTGCTGGTGCGTGAAAATGAAGCGAGCGAGAGAGCGGAAGCGAGTGAGAGAGCGGAAGTGTAACACAAAGACAAACAATAACGTGAGGGAATGCCACATATTATGAACGAAAAGCAACCATAAGGAAACAGAAAACTATATTATATATGGAATAGTATAGAACATGAGCAAGCGTATGACATAACCAATGTTGATTCTCGGACAGGAAAGTGGTAAAAATTTGAATAAACCAAACATGTGAGACGTTGAAAGTAGAAAAGAGAGGAAGATACAAAACAATAGTCATTCTATTCACAGCAAAGAACTAAACTATAATATGTTAAAGATAGTGGAGGTGCGATATGTTGTTAACAAACAAATGATCTAAATGACACCGTGAAGGCAATAATAGATGTACACGAGAGTAGCTAAATGAAAGGCATTATCAAGAGGGGTTGCCTATCAATGTATAAGGTGCATACTCAATGTAACGTACTATACTATATGATGTGTGCTATAGTAACCTAAGTGAATATGAATAAGAAGCACATAGGACAGGCGTACGTAGGTGTGGGAAATTGTTAATAGGAGACAAGAGTGCGATAAAATGGGGGAAGACAAATAACAAATAGTAAAGTACAACATCAACTAATATTATAATTTATGTGTATAAGATTAACCCATGTGTTCTATTTCTTACTAACTAACAGTAAACATAAGAGATAAGGATGCGATACGCTGTAAACAAACCAAATGCTGTAAAGTACATCGTAAAAGTCAATAGTGGATGTGCACCGAGTAGCTAAATGAAGGGCATTTCTGAAGAGGGGTTGTCTATCAACGTATAAGGTCAATACTTATGTAAGGTATTATACTATATGATGCATGGTATAGTCACCAAAGTGAATATAATAAAGAAGCACATAAGAGATGCGTAGTTAGTTGTGAAAAATGGTTAATAGGATACAAGAGTGTGACAAAATGGGCTAAGACAATTATGAAATAGTAAGGACTACAAAATTGTTGGAAGTAATTAGATTTTGGTTTATCGGTTATGTACACAACAAATCACCTATTTAGTTTCCTCTGTTATATACACGAAGTAACTAGATTTTTATATATCGGTTTCAAGAATCTGTTGACTGCTGGCAAAAAAGATACATCTTTTGAACTGTATTGGGTCCCAACTTGAAGATTCTTATACCGAAGAACTTTATATAAACCAATTGTTCATATTGTATTTGAAATGTAAACTATAGTAAAAATGTAATAGTACATATATGAACGTACGATAATAGGTGACACCAACAAACATATGTTGTTATTGCATAGAAGACATAAGAAACCTGAATATTTTGTATGTGGTGCGACTAACCATAACGAGAAGTAGATTGAGCCTTTAATTTATAAATGAAGTTGTTATGCCTAAAATCAAGGTGCACAATAAAAAAATGAGAAATGAACCACAATAAAAATTACATGAAAACTGATACATACGAAATAAGCGTTATACGAAAATATACATAAATTATGAAAGATTACAAAAGTTGAGCTTTCCACCAAAGTAAAAAATGGTCGCTTCTGCAAACTGATAACTTATACATAGCATCTAATTAGAGAATTACAACATAGGGACATCTTCATCTGAAAGGGCTAATATGTGAACTCTATCCACAACAAATGAAGTAGTTTTTCATTCTTTTTCGTCCCGTTGGATCGTAACCTATATGATACAAACGCTCTTGCAATCCTAATTCCTCTATCCTATATAAGCAGGCACAATATAAGGGGTTAGTACAAATAAAATGACACAACAATTATACTATACTACATAATTAATTAGTATAGTAATGAATACATGCTACATATATAAAGGACAACCTTATAAGCAGAAAGAATGCGATTAAGCGCCACCTAGTTCGATTTTAGAACATTGGTTATACATGCTTAGAATGAAAAGGGACAACCGTATGAACTTTATTAACAATAACATGCATGCATACTATACTATACACGTTCTCATATAGTATATATAGATCAAGCAAACCCAGTTAACACATATGTCATATGTGGTATAGTTTGCACAAGCATCAAATAGATATATACACCAAACTTCTACTATACTATTAGGTTGTAAACACTAGTGTACTCATTGATACCACACATGAATATATAGCACATGATATAAATATGTGAACTTTGTTCGATAACAAATCCGTTTGCTTGCAACGACAACCAAAACGTAGATACTATACTAGAAAAATTACCATATTTTATAAATTTTGAAACCAAATCGATTGTCAATCAACTCGTTTATGCTGTGTTGCTGCAAAAACGATCAAATATATACAAGTACGATCAAACTATTCTACTTCATTAGCATAGCATGGTCAACTTTTCTCAATTACAAAACCGTACGCATGCCTAAATAACCATAACATGGAAATTGTACTACAAAAATAGCCATATAGTATAACATGAGCAAGCAAACCAAACTTCACTCAACTCTCCTATATTGTGTTAAAGTTGACAAGGATCAATTATATATATGTAGAGCTACTGGTATAATATTCTACATTAACTAAATAGCCTCCCTTTCATTTTTGTTTACTATACTATTAATGTTTCCCAAATAGAATAGACAATGACTTCATCTTCTCTACCTACCCTGACGAATCCACAATCTGTGTTCGTTAAAAAATACTTTATTATATTAATATAGTTTCCCGATCATCTTTTTTAAGAACCCCAAAGAATCCTCAGAAATAAAGTGACAAGGATACTCAATTTTGACAGATTACCTTTTTTTTCTTTCTGCTCGTAACAACTCCTCACTAGATCTGCAAAAAAAAGTTATTTTCCGATTTACTCTCCATTATTTATGCCGGCATGGCTACGCCTGTAACGCTTTGGCCCTTATGCTCTTCAGTCAATCCGTGTTTACCTTGGTTCTTTGCTGAAACCTTTGTAATTGTCACGCCGGTAAACATGAAAGTCGTCGGAACTTTAAACTCTGCTCCCCCACCTCCTTTTGCTAAGAAACCTTGTGATTCGAAGGGTAACCATTTCTCAGTAACAAAACGAGACTCCCAATTATTTTCTCTGCAAATCTCTCTCCCCAAATCAATTTCTCGCATGCAAATGTTTGTGAAGAAAAGAATGATTTTAGTTTCGAGAGGAAAGATAAATGATCTTTTTCATTTTACACGCGCATGACAAGGGTGTTATCGTCAAATTTGAGCATAATATATATCATATCGTAGCGTAAGACTTACTATGTGCATTTGCTTAAAATGTGGGGATATAATGGTTATGTCGCTTAATTTCTCTTTTTAAAACTAAAATAAAATAGTTGTAAGAAACTTATTTTCTAAAACAAAAAAAAAATATTGCTATAAAGTTATTGTAAGAATATATTTTCTCACATAATTTTTAGAGTAATTTGGCGACATACACATAACAAACCAAAAAAACAACAATATAACCATTACATTCTTTAGGCTATGATATTTATATATTAATTTCTATTTTACCTTTTCTCCCTTTCATCTCTTATTTTTGAGTAACTTTATAAGTTTAAAAAAGTATATGTCTAAATTTCTTAAATATCTATTAAAAACATAGATTTTTTTGGAATTTAAAAAGTTTTGAATTTTGTAAAACTAATATATATTGATAAATTGATGAAATACAGTTATTATAAGATTTTGTTCTATTCTATTTACGAAACATAGAATAGAATTGTTATTATACAATCTCTCTCTCTCTCCCTCCCGCCGTCCCTCTTCCTCTCTCCTTTCCGCCATCCCTCTTCCTCTCTCCCTCCAACAACTCAAACAGCTTCTCTGGTAATCATATTTCTTCTTCCGCCTCATGATTCTTCTTTTGTTGCAATGTAATATTTATTTAATTATATTCTATTTAACGATCATAGAATAGAAATACGTAACGTTACAGTAAGACATTTTTGTAGTTGTATTATTTTATAGACAATTGATTTATATTTATTGTTCAAAACAAAACAATTACAAACAACAACATAATATTGTATTTTTAAAAACTATCAAAGGTCAAAAAGGTGTTAAGCACTAAAATCGAGTTAAACAAAAAATATACTATTTAAATAAAGAATATGGTATAGTATAAAATATGATATTAAGTTTTACAGTCTTTCTCTTTTTTTTTTCTTCGCCCACCTTCTTTTTTTTTCTCTTCCTCCTCTCCCTCCCAACTTCCTCCTCATCCTTTTCTCCCTCTCCGCCCTGCCTCCTCCTCACCCTCTTCCTATTTCTCTTCTTCCGGCCATGTGTTTTTTTTCTTTTGCCTTTGCCTCTTCTTTTGTCTTCTCCTTTTGTGTGTCCCTCTCATTTAAGTGTATCCTTATTTTTTCCATTCTTTTCTTCCTTTTTATCATCCTTAAAAAGTGTTATTTTATGTATTAATTATTTTGTACTATATGTTTGACAAATAGTATAGTATAGTATAATATTGTATTAATGAATCGTCACGCGCCGGAAGGAGAAAGTCGTCAACTTACATATCAAATTGTCACAAATTTCAATACATGGCTATATTCTTCATTCTTTTTCTATTATGTATATCTCACAAAATCACCCTAATTTTTATGGGTACATTATATAAAGTTCTATCGAAAACTTCTACGGACTATACTATATACAGCTACAGTACAATCAATAGTTCCCGTTGTCAACAAAGTTTGGGATGATCAATATTGGTATCACTAAACGACCTGTTTACTTTGAACGGGTTTATAGTGGGTCATCAAACGTAAGGCCCATAATATTTGGAATAATCAAACAGTAGTGAATTCGTAAGTTAAGCTTTTGGAACAATAATGTTTTGTCAAAAAGTAGTTTTTTTTTTTTTGGTTCGAATTCCCGACATTAATGCGTCTGCTATAATTATTAATATGAATATTTTTATTTCCAACAATGATAAATAAGTTTGAAAAATTGCTGAAGACATGAAAATGACTCCAAAATCTAAAAGCCAATGAGTAGTGGTGAAATTGGATTTGGATTAGATTCTTGAAAAACATTTCTATAATTAAAGGACCACAAGATAAGAAAGACATCATTAGTTTGACGTTCGAGTCCTTTTTGACAAATATTCAAAGTCAAAAATGTCATGGGAGGTGACTCAGAAATGTAAGCATCTACATCTCCAGCTATATGGAGGTATTCAATAGTCCACTAGTTGTGGTTGGTGTGTAGTTATATCGTTTCCTCTTATATGTTGAAATCGTAGAAGACTATTAGAAGTCCTAAATAGCTTTCTTAAAACATATTTTTCAAGCTTTGAATAAAGGAGAAATTGACAATTCATATATTATCAGCGAGAATTTAAGAAGGAAAAAAAAAGGTTAGACAAAGCTTTATATGTTTTGATTTTTCTTAATTGTAACAGAGCAGATGGTCCTAGTTCTATCTCTACCAGTTGTAGACAATTTATTCATGCTTTGGGGGCAAAACTCCTATCAAAAGTACATGAATGAGAGAAATTGCATCCATCTTTAATATTGTACACAAGATATTTTCAAATTACAAAAAGTAAAGAACTTATTTGTAGAATATATGTTTTACTTGGTAAAATTAAATAATTTTGTAAGTGTTTTCCGGCAAATGAAAAATATTAATATTAATAATTATTTTTAACATTGATTTATTCTATTACAAATTATAAGAATTATTACACCCAAGACCCTATAAAAGATAATTTACATGTTTTCTAATGATTCACGTCTAAAAGCTTTACTTACACCATCCTAAATAAGTTTTATGTAAAATCATGTCTATCAGTCTACTTAAAATATAGTATATAAATAATTAATAAATATACTGATTTTTTTTTTCTGTTTATGATAAAAAAGTTTATAAAATCTATAAAAAGATATTTTATTAGTTTATTTTTTATTAGATAAAACAATTGAATTCATAGGTTGAACAATAGTGTGTATGTACACGAAAGATTGCAATGTTGAACTTGGACCGTGGATCGGCCCTGCAAAAGCTTGTAACAGGGCGGTATTGGGCTTTGATATTGTAGGCACATAAAGTTGCAGAACTCGCGGGACAGGTTCTTGCGTGATGGCTTTTTGCGGGATGGGTCTCCAGCGGAATAGACTGAAGCGGGTCATAGACCCGCAAATATCATCTTCACTTTACTTTCCACTTGAAAAAGAAAATGAGAGAGAGAGAGAGAAAGAAAGAGAATGAAAATGAAGAGGGGATTCAATTATTTCTCCATCGGTAGAACCGTTAGACCTTTGACGATGAAAAATGGAGTTTTGACGGTGGTTCTGGTCTTCACGTCGCTTCCAGAAACCATATGTTCTTATGTAATCACATGTCATGCAGACCGACCCGCAAAGGTTTACATTTTTGGTGGAGTAAATTTGGTCAGCCATTCCGAGAACCGCGACCTGCACATACCTGACCTGCCATGACCCACTTAAAGACGAGCCCGCTGTGGTACGGAACGGAACGGGACAGAACAACCTGTTTATCATCTCTGATATACACAAACACACATACACACACATATATATATATGTTTCTAAAATGATTTTATTTCTTTAAAAAAAAGTTGCATTTCCTCGTTTCCAAATTTTTGTTTGGCGTATCCATTTCTGATTACATGCAACCTAGCTTGAAACAATTGATCCATCTATTGGGGATACAAACTTTGACACTATCATGTGTATTAGTATAAAAGGAAAACAAAAGTTAATACCTAGAAATGAAAGAGGTGAATCTCCGTACGGAGTTCCCGGGAAAAGGTACAGACAGGACACATGCTACGCCGTGTTTCCGGTGAATCGTTAACAATGTAAGCCAACAAACTAAGACGATACGTTAAGTGTGTGAATGCATATTTTCTCGTGCTTTGAATCTAAGGTATTACTCCAATTGCATTTGCCTTGCATTTGAGGTTTTCTAAACTTATGACCGCTTCAAAATATTCAAATAGGTATGAGTGGATTACGCAGAAGAAAAAATGTATATAATTTTAGGTAGCATTGACCAGCTATAAAAAAGACGTGAAAATGGTCTGCTACGTCTGGGCGATGTGAGGGCATCCGCAATGGGGGTCCTTAGCGCGGAATCCTAAAAAAAAAAATAATTAAATAATTAGTGGACCCTATGAATAGTTAAAGATTCGATCCTTAAAATCCCTCCCTAAGGACCGATCCTTAGAGAGTCCTTACACTGTTTGCGGGTCTCTGCGACACGTGGCGACCCGCAATTAGTAGATATTTTTTTTATTTTTTTTTATTTTAAAAATGAAAAAAAAAGTGAATAGTAAAGGATTCCCGATGGATTTCACCGTTGCGGATTCTCCGAGTACTTCACCCAAAAAAATATAATCCACCAATCAAATATGTTTATACATCTATTAATGAGGGCCTCATTAATGACAGGGAATTGCAAATGAATTCCTGTAATTAAATATTTTAATTATTGAGTGTAGCAAATATGATCTGGCGAATCTTCCCAACCAGTTATTTTCTTACATTTTCCTAGTCCAGATATATGATTTCACATTGAGAATTTTATGAATGAATTTAAGATGTATCCCTAAATGTACTAACTCGCGGTTGCCATAGGTGGAATTTTACAGCATTAGAAACTTTAAATTGAGTTGTTTTTTTTTTTGTTTCTTGCATATTTCGTAGTAGGTTTAGTTGCATGTCTTGGTTTTCTATTATGGTATGTATCGTTTGTTTATGCGATTGTTAACACGTATGTTGTTGTAGCGTAGCTGGTATATTATTAGAAAAGCGACGAAATATCAGTTTTTTAACATTAGAAAATTACCAGTTAAGATTGATTAGGAATATTAATAGTGATTGAGATAGACCAGTTGTAGAAATATCATAGATACTGGTTTAATCAAGTTATTCTAATATAAATAAATTTTCTTTGTTTATGAATGTATTATTTGCGTGTATATATATATATATATATATATATATATATATTTCATATAGGTTTATTAAAAAAACAAAAATGGGGGCTGAAATAACTTAACTAGTATTTTTATCAGGATAATATAAAGAAGGTATTTGCCCAAAAAATATAAAGAATGAATGTTCCTCATCTAACATTATTTATTTTTAAAAAGAAAATTAGAAAATAAAACGTACAATATGAATCTAGTTTCTTTGCTTAATATATATCGACTAGTTGTCGCATGCATTTTATCAAGCCTTTTCCATTATAAATCTACGAATATACCTAATCTAGTTCAGTTACTAATTTAAGATATGTCAAACGAGAATGATTATAAAACTGATATGATTGCAACTTGCACCAACTAGTCCATTGGTGGACATCGCAAAATATGATTATGTGGATATGCACATACTTACGTATAAACTTATATATTTATGCCCTACAAGAAACGTCAGCAGCTTGTTTCAATTGTTTTTGTTACATTTTAAAAATTTTGGCTGTGTAATTAAGTTTAGAGGTTGTACAACTTGTTTTCAACATTTTATAAACCTCAACGTTCATTCTCGTAATTACAAGAAACGTAGACCGGGACGACTACCATTACATTTTTCCGGTTGAAGAATTTTGAAGACTGTGACATTAACTAAAACAATACTTTAATATCCCCACACAAAAAAATGGCACAGATTTGATTTATAATATATACTAACTTAAATACTCATTTTCAGATAAACATTTACATCATATATATACAAATGTCTATATTAATTATTGAACACAATATAAATGTCTATATTTGTATACTTTTTCCTCCTTTGGTTTATACCACTCTACTCATGGCCGGAAAACAGCAGTACACTACGCTTCTCTCAGTTAACTCCAATAAATAATTGAAACATTATCAAAAAATCAAATTACATTTTCCAGCAAATATCGCAATTCCTCATTTTCAAATTAAATCTTGTTTAATATTGTTTAACAAATTGAAAATAATTAAGTATCCAATTTCATATATTTAAACTTTTAATTTTTTCATATTTTAGTATTTTTAGTTTTTTCTTTGTTTAAGTATAAATTTTTAGCTTTCTTTTTAATATCCAATTTTTTTATTCTTAAAAATTATTTTCAAAAAATATTATTTTATTAAATTTAAGTAAATTTAAAGGAGTAAATTAGTATAGAATAAAAAATTGCATTAAAATCATACAATTATATTTATTTTATAACAAAAAATTAGTCTACAAAACTAATTAATTTAAACATAGGGAATACCATTATCAATGCAATTTCTCGAGCCTAAACTGATTATTTTAAAATATAAATTGCTCAGATTACTATCGAATTTTGAAAATATCAATTATTTAAAAATTTATAGGTATTTGGTTTATGATTTATTAATTGCCAAATGGTAAAACAGCTACATTATAATTAGGAAACTAATTGATTATTGAGAGCGTTTACCTATCTTAATCCACAAATTAATCTTAGATCAACATCCAGTCCTTTCCAGACCAAAGTGAGATCTATCTCTTATCTCTCTCTCTCTGCTCTCACTAAAAGACAAAACAATCACGAGAACAAACAAACAAACACCTCTTTCCCTTCTTCTAAATCCATCCTTCCATGGAAGACTCTCCTCTCTTCTACTCCTCCTCCTCCTCCTCCTCAGATCTCTCCTAATCCCACTTCACAAAATCCATGTCTTACCTTCTCCGCTCCGATCCAGTCTCTCGGATCCACCCTGAGCCTCAACCCTTACACGACGACATCGACCACTTCGACCACCTCCCCGACTCTCTCCTCCTCCTCATCTTCGACAAAGTCGCCGACGTCAAAGATCTCGGCCGTTGCTGCCTCGTCTCCCGTAGATTCCACTCCCTCGTCCCTTTCGTCGAGAACGTCCTCGTCCGCGTAGACTGCGTCATCTCCGACGATGACTCTTCCAACGCCGACGAAGACCGTCGTCGCTTCTCGTTAAACACCGCGTCGATCTCCGACGCCGCCGCCGGTGGCTCCTTCTCCGCCTTGTTCCGCCTCGTCTTCGCTCCGATCTTTAAACCGTTTCAGGCGCTGGGGCAGTTCCTAGGACCGAGACGATCATCGTCTTCGTCTTTGGAAGATGAGGTTGATCAGAGCGGTGTCACGCACCACTCTCCGACTCAGGTTTTGAGAAACTTCGCTGAGATTCGGTTTCTGAGGATAGAACTCCCGACCGGGGAGCTAGGAATCGAGGACGGTGTGTTGCTGAAGTGGAGAGCTGACTTTGGATCTACTCTTGATAACTGCATGATACTCGGCGCGTCTTCAGTGACACGGTCGAGTTCAGATCTCGAGACTCCTCCTCTTCTTGATGACGACATACCTGAGTCTTTCTACACTAACGGAGGACTTAAGCTCCGTGTTGTCTGGACGATTAGCTCTTTAATCGCCGCCTCCGCTCGGCATTACCTTCTCCAACCGATTATAACCGAGCACAAGACGTTAGATCGTCTTGTGCTGTCTGATGCTGATGGGCAAGGTGTGCTGTCTATGAACAGAGAACAGCTTGAAGAGCTTAGAGTGACTCCTTTGTCTGCTTCTTCTGCTTCGAGGAGGACGCTTGTGCCGGCGTTGAACATGAGGCTGTGGTATGCGCCGCAGTTGGATTTGCCTGATGGTACGGTTCTGAAAGGTGCAACATTGGTGGCTATTAGGCCGAGCGAGTCCAAGAAGGAAGTGTGTGATGCTTCTTGGTTGTCTGATGCGTTTGAGGAACCGTTTGGGACCGCGGCGAGGATGTTGATCAAGAGGAGGACTTATTGTCTGGAGATGAACTCGTTTTGATTTGGGCACTACCACGGTTTCAGGTATAACACATTGTACTATATATTAGCAATGATCTCAATTGAAAACAGATTTGATATATCGACTATGATACAAGAACCAGTCTGGGGTTGTCTATGCTCATGTTCTTTGCTGCACGAACTTGGTTTCTCTTATCATGTAAACGTTGTCCTAACTAAACTTGATTGGACATGGGGAAGGTGTTAACGTTGTTTATCAATGAAGTTTTTCCAGATAGAGAGAGCAAGCAAATCCCCATATATTGGAGAATGAAGGAAAGAAAAAGAGAAAAACAGAAAGATAACAAATGTACTAACTCGCAACAACTATATGGCTCTTGATGCAAAGGAGTTTCCAATCGAATCTACAAGGATGCAGGATTAAGGAGAGTTTCTTGTGAAACTGAAGTACGCAATTGTACATATTACCGCTTGTAAAAGAAGAATGTGAATGAGCAAAGAACATGTGTTTTGTGGTCTGTGTTTAAAGGCTTTAAAAGGACATGTTAGGATGGGAATGGAATTATGTTACATAAGGGTTTGTAACAAATTGTTTTCAGCTTTATTACGATATTTCGATGTTTATTTTTTCCGCATCTCATATCTCTCTGGTTTAATCTATTATCTATGCACTCATTTGACTTTGTAGTTTGCATATAAAATTTCATGAACCCATATCAATCATTTCTAAATTGCACCGGATAATGTAACCTACAAGCTCCTTACCATGTAGTCAACAGAATGAGGATGACTTGACAAACCTTGGACCTTGGTCCCAGTTTTAGGCAAATTACATGACAAAAAAAATGAAAACACAGAACGATGCATATATTTGAGATAATTAAAAAAAAAAAACATTTTCGTTACATTAACACATTTTCTCATTAAACAACAACAATTCCTCGCAGTCTGAACAGATATACATCCACTCAGGCTTGTGGTTGCGATGGAAGATCAAAAGATAAGGTTCGGGGCTGTCTTTCGTCAGTTCCCTCCACTGCATTTTTAATTTCAAGAAACATTTCACAGATCAGCTATATATCTTGATAAATGTAAAGGTATATAAACGTCAACCAAGCTGTTAAAAACACCATTATGAATCTAAAACAATTGAAGTCTGCAAGTAATGTATAAGCATTGACCTTCACACAAAATAGTTTATGGAACTCATTTGTTCAGCATAACATATAACGAAACTCAGTTATTCAGCATGACAATTCCTTATTGCTAATGAATAATCCAACCTTGGTGAGTCTGTAATCTGTACTAGGCTGATGAAAGTCTTATTTTATTGTGTATATAAAGAAGCTTCGTTAGTTCAGTGCTCATAATCTCAAACCAAAAATTAAGCAAAATTAAGAAGAGATTAATAAACTAAGCTCTATTAGTTTGCTAATATGTTCATGTTGGCTAAGGCTTAGGAAACCCAATAATTCAAAGTTAAAATGTGTTTTAAGTAATGTGCTGTAAAAGAGATCTAAAATGTGAGTGAAGGCTCCTAAGTAAAAGGGGAGAGATCATGGGACATCAATGAAGAGATGGGTTAGATTCCGACACACATCATGTGGTGCCATTTCAGGAGGCCAAAGGTTACAAAAAAAAAAAACAATTTTCACAGTTTGCAATTTACCAGGCACAACCTTCCCATCTCTTGTCTAGAATTAAATATTTTATAAAGGACAAAAGCTTCTTTGATTCTATTCTTTCACTAACAACGTCTCTATCCAAAAAAAAAATTGATTCTTCCATACCAATATTAAATGTCAACTAACTACTTTTTATCCAAAACAGTTCAACTCACTTACATTTTTCCAATCTAAAATATTTTTCTGTAGAAGATTCCTAAACACAAAACTAGTACTAATATCTTATTAACTCAACAAAAACCATGAGTTTAAATTATTTGTGCATGATATGAATGAAATAAAATACATAAAAACAACTATCAGTAAAAATTGCTTTAAAAAAAAACGATCAGTAAAATATGATTCAATTTGATCAAATTATCACAATGCGTGGTGAAGCAAGAAAGTACAACAAGTGGAACAAAAAGTGATGCTGAGGAAGAAGGGAACCCAACATAGAACAGATGAGGAGACCACACAGACGGTGAAAGCCCTCTTTTCAAATTCGTCCACATGCCATTAGATTATCAATCTTAAAAAAGTCATTACTTCGAGACACAAGATGTTATGAAATGTAACCTTTTTTATTAAAAAAAAAAAAATTAAAGATAGGAGGACTCAATGCCACCCACGCCCCAATAAAACCATCTTTCTTTTACCAAAATCAAGAAACTAAAGTGTATGACAAGGCAAACAACATGGTACTATTACTAACTAAACCAACTCATCAATATAACTAAAATAGATAGAAGTACTAACCAAGATGGAATTAATGTTCTACCGGTCCTTTCCTTTATCGTCGGTGCTCCGGTTTCCTTCGCCGTAATAGAGATATAACCGGCCGTCAAAAGTAGCTGGAAGCTGGTGACTATGGTGGTCAAGAGGCGGAGGTGTAGCCATGAAAGATATAGGTCTTTGATTAATGTTGTTGTTGAGAAAGAGAGAGTGTGAATTGGACTGAAGGGTCCCCCTACTAGTGTAGCAGCCTCCGGGAGAATCAGAAGAAGAGATTCCAAAGTTGTAATCCGGCACAAACGAGAAATGATTCGTTTCTTGACGATGATTACCGTTGTTGAAATGATGTAGAGAGGAGGAGGAGGATGGTGGGCTCGGTATGAGCTGAACCGGGTTAAAACAATCAGAAGAAGAGCCACCGATCCAATTCCGGTTCGGTTCATCAAACCCGCCGGTCAGAAGCTGAGTGAAGGAGCTTTGAGCATTTTGCAAGTCTTTGTCTTTCTCTTTAGCTGTTCTCTCTCTAGCTCTCTCTCTCGCCTTACCACGACTCTCTGTCCTCGACAAAGACAGCAACGAGCTCTCAGATGTGCCGCTGCTACAAGCTGATTTAGAGAGCGAAAGCGCCTGGTCGAAGCTTGTGTTGATGGGAGGCAACTCGGAGATTGAGTCAGAAGCTGCGTTGATGAGCCATTCAACGGCTTTGCTCGGCTGGTCGAAGCCAAGACGGTCTTGGAGGTCGTAGAACTGGATGGCTGTCGCGACGGAGAGACGTATTCTACGGTCTCGCAACCCTTTTGAGGTCAAGACTTTGCTGTGTCGGTCTTTGCCACCTGAAGCTCGAGAAACCCTAATGATTCTTGAAGATGGATTGTTCCAGTCTCTCATTCCGGTTTTGTCGTTGTTGTCGGAGGAGGAGAGTCTCTGTAGCTTTCTGCTTGTTTGTTGTTGTTGTGCATCAATGTCTTCGTCAACCTCCATTGAAACGCTACTCTCATGCTTTTCAGGTTTAGCTCAAAGGTCGAAGGATCCACCGGAGAAGAAGGTAAACGGTGGGTAAGTAAAGCCAGCTAAGCCCTAATTAAGCAATCCACCTCTCTCTCTCTCTCTCTCTCTCACTTTCTTTTGTGTCTGAAGCTAAACAGTTGCAGAAGCTATGATGATAGACCAAAAAAGCCTGAGTATGTTGCAGTGATGACTTTGCTGAATCTGTAAAAGGAGGAGGAAGATTATTAAAGTCACTGCTACTGAAAATACTGAGAATATATAAGTTACAAAAAAAAAAAGTACTGAGAATATATATTTAAAAAAAAATCATCAAATTTAATTTAATACCTATATATATATGTAGATCTGAAAGTCTATCTGTTAATATTCATGTTCATAGCATATATAGCTTCATAGGGCAAGAGCCTTTTCAGAAACCCTAGATTATTATTGTTTTTTTTTTAAAGCAAAAGACCCATACAAATAGGGAGACTATGAGCTTTGGTCAACAACTTTAGAAGAATATTAATCACCCAGAAGAACAAAAAGAGATTTTTTTAGCTGAAGAAGAAGAAATACTAATCATTTTTGTTATTGAAGCTGCAAGCTTTGCCCTAATAATGAAAGTTGCAAAACAATCACAGAAATTAACAAAATGGATACATTAAATAAAGCATAGATTTAATTTTAAATAAATGCCATTAAATCCCCAAAAAAAAAAACAAAGAGAGGAAACAAGTTTTGCCTCAAAAATCACCAACAAAAGAAACTCACTTGGATAACAGGTGTCAACTGTCGAAGCTCACTGTAGAACAATGGCGGCGAAGATGAAATAAATGAGTTTTACTTCGGATTCTTTTCGTGAGCTCATTATCTATCTCTTAGTATTATTCTCAAATCTCAAGCTTAGATCTCATCATCATAATCGTAGAGTGTTGAGAAGAAGATAAACAGATCTGAAATAATCAGTTCAAAAATGGTCATATAATATATAACAACAAATATTCTTTCCAGGGGTGTTTGTGGTAAGGGCTTAAAGATGTTTTTTTTCTTCTTTTTTCCAGGAAAATCAGCCAAGAAAATGAAAGAAAAATGAGGAAAAATAGGAATTGGAGGGAGACGCTAGAGAGAGAGAGAGGGGAAGTATTATTACCTGTTGGAGAAAAATATCCACAGTAGCATTCGGACAAGGGAATACAAGTGCACCGTTCAGACTATTTAGTACTTTTCCTTATGCTGTTTTCTCCTTTTTACCCTTCTTTCTTTCACAGTTTTACAAGTTTGCCACTCATCGTTTATACTCTTACAATTGGAATATGAAACAGTCCTCTATTAATTCAATTATGAGGTTATGCATACTGTAATTGTGTAGGGTCGTTATAAAAACCTGATTAGACAATGGCTAGGAGTTAGCACATAGGTATATTCTCTTTGTTTGTGTATCTTGTTGATGAAAGAAAAAAAAATAGGGAAAGGCAAATGTATCTTATAATCTGTTAAGCTAATATTCATAAGAAGTCTAAAAAGGGTAGTGAAAGACACTACATTTGCTACATATACTTATCTACTTGGAGCAAAGATTGTTATACATCCATCAAATGTTTTTTGAGTTTTGTTTGCAAGTCAAAACGAAAATGTTCAAACATACAATATCAGTTCGATTCACTTAACCATGGGATAAACAAACTAAATGAAAAAGCTAATAAACAGTGTTTATGTAGGGTTGACAATACATGTCTTTGTCAGCTCTTAACAATCAATATGGAAAGTTACCGATAATTCACGGTGCTCAAACATACACTTCCGCTTTAAGTTTTGAATGCATAGGAAGAAGACTTCATCTTTGAATTGTGGCTACATGAAGTACATTTATGTTTAACCATTGATAACTTGTGAATTTATACAGTAAAGTTGCTACGTTCATTACTTTTGGCAGCTCTGATCGAATAAATTACATCTGAGACGAGTACGAAGTTACAAACCCACTTTGGTTAACTAATCAAATACATACATACATTCCCATTAAGGGAAATGTTACGTTCTAACAAATATAGTCACATGTCTTTAACGATGTGGATAAACTAGAAATATATAAATATTTGGTGTGGCTTCCATTATAAAAATGGGTTTATAAGAAGACCAATGCAAAAAGAAGGTGATATTTGGGGTTTCGGTGTGGTTAACAGAGCTAACGACGGGCTCGAGATTGTGATGCACGTGTCGCTGTCCAAACTCATTTATTGATGCACATTCAGAACTTCATATGTATCTCTATATCTTTATGTATTTTCGAAATGTATAATATATAAACTTAATTGGTTTGTTTTTATACAAGCTAACAATATGGAATAAATAATGCATAATTGGTTTAATTGGCCCTATTTGAATGCAAAGAGAGCAAAAGACCAATTGGAATTTGGAATTACTCAAGATTCAAGTACAAATTTGTTATCTCCATTTACGCTTGTACTTGCCAGCTTCATGCTATACAGCTAAAGGCTCAAGATTTTATTTAAATGATTTATTTTCAATACCATGACCATACTTGTTTCTACCATTTCATGGTCTGTTTGTAAAATGTTTGTCTTTCTTAACAATTCATATCCAAATTTTGATGTATATAAATCTGGTTTTGTATTGATTCCATGCATTGTGAAACTTTGACCTCAACCGGTTGGTCCTCGATCCTCATAGGTTAGTGAAATATTTGGATCTTTGAAAAACTTAAAGTAATGTACACAAAACTATACATTTGTAAAAACAAAATTTTCTTAAAGTGCTTACAACCTTAAAAATTTAAAGTCCAATCCGGACTTCAACTATAGGGAAATATATTTGGGAATAGCTCACGGAGAAAATGTTCATTCTCTTTTTCTCGCATCTAGTCTCATGACATGGTCGAAGAGCTGGGAATCTCTCTTTCCAAATCGCTTTACTCTTTTAGGTGAACGTGCCAGAAATTTATGAAACCCAAAGTTCACCCCAAACTTTGATAGTACAGTTAAAACTATAAATTAAAAAAAATGTTGGAACTTAGATAATTTATTAGTCTACAGAACTATTAATTTATAGAAAATTTCCTTTTTAGATTTATATATTTTGAAATATATTTTATGTAAAAAAAAAACATAATTTTATGGTGTGTGTATTGATTAAATCTTACATATACAAATTTTAAGTTACTTTTATTTAATTATTCCATGTATAAAAATATGTGCTGTAAACATCAATAAAATTTAGGTATAAAATAATATCACTATATTTAAAAAAATTAGTAAAATATAAGATAGATTTCAAAGTGAATAAAAAATAAACTATACAATATATTGTTTATATATATATTAATGTATATTTATATTGAAATTATATATTTACACCAGATTTAACAAAAAAAAATTATTTTATTGTCATATTTTACATTGCCTCAACTCAAAATAACTTTATGTGTTTATTAATTTACCGAATATTAATTTATGGAGTTTCTCCTGTAAATTTTAATACATTAGTGTTTTTGAGATCCCAACAAGCACTTGTTTTGTAGCCATAATATTTACTCCGCTACCCAAAAAATGTAGAATGAACTTTCCGGTCGTCTAAGACCATGATTAACCCATGTTTCTTAGACTGAATTTCTTAAGAAAAATTAAGAAACAATTTCTTAGTTTTCCTTAAAAAATTAAGAAATTGTTTCTTAAAATTATGAAATAATAAACTGTTTCTTTTCTTAACTTTTTTTAAGAAAAATAAAAAACAGTTTCTTAATCTCCCCTAAGAAACTCAGTTTAAGAAACATGCGTTATCATGTTCTAAAGATACTTCTATACTAATGTTTATAGTATCCTCACGAGTAATGAAGTTGAATAGTGTATTAGACCCCACATTGCTTACCAAGTAAGGCGAAGTTAAAGTCATGAAGATACCAAATGCAAAGCTTCTATACTTTGGATAAGCAAATTTATTCTATGCAATCCAGTGAGGTCCATCTAATATTTTGTTTTGAACTCTACTGAAATTAGAAAAAGCATTCCTCAGCTAATCAATAATATGTTGCAGGAATAAGAAACACAACTTATGTCGTAACATATGTCAGAGAGGCATAGGCCACATGTTTAGAGAGTAGTATCACAGACTATATGCTGACCCAACCCAGTATTGAATCCATCTTCCCCACAAGTAGAACCTTTTTTTCTTGGAGCCACATATTTGTTCAAGAAACCCCTATCCTCACACCTTCGTTTTATATAATATATCCATATATGTTTAAACTTTATAGTATCCAAATTTTTGTCTTGTGTCCACATGAATTTGTAAGTCCAGCACTTTTTTGTTGCACAAACATATAGAATGTTCAGAATTAAAAACGAATAGCTTAAAAGGGTAGGAGTCAAATCAGGCCGAAATCAGGCCCAAATCAGGCTCAAATAAGGCCCAAATCAGGCCCACTACAGAAAAGAACCCTAGGGACTAAATACATAAACTCCATTAGCACCACACTCATTCCTTCTCGCCTCCGTCTCTCATCTTCAAGTCTCCTTGTAACTCAGGTTTGTTCATATTT
Organism: Moricandia arvensis; assembly: GCA_905132765.1. Classification (NCBI taxonomy): domain Eukaryota; kingdom Viridiplantae; phylum Streptophyta; class Magnoliopsida; order Brassicales; family Brassicaceae; genus Moricandia; species Moricandia arvensis. The sequence goes on along the minus strand of CAJHQP010002331.1, from coordinate 1,612 downwards.
TTCTTCTTCGTTACATCAGTTGTTCTTACCACACCTGTTAGGTTTCTTCGATCTGAAAGTATATATGTCACGTTGTATAGTATTTATGTATCTATCAACCATAACCTCGTTGTCTTATTGAATCGTTGGTTCGTGTTGTATTAGCAATCGTTTTTATTGCTGAATCTTTGTTGGTTTAAGTAGTTGATCTGTTGTGATCTGATTTATATTTAGTGAAAAAGGTTCGAGCTTTAGAGAATAATGGCTGCCTTCCCCAACCTTAACTCTGACGCTGGATTGAAGAAGCTCGATGAGCATCTTCTCACTCGCAGTTACATCACTGGGTAAGTTGTGAACATCTCTGATCATAAGATTAGATCTTAAAGTCTCTACCTTTTTTCAAACTATAAGAGTAACAATTACTTTCCTTTTGTGTTTGTTTTACAGGTACCAGGCTTCAAAAGATGATATCACTGTCTTTTCTGCTCTTGCCAAGCCACCAACCACTCAGTACGTTAATGCTTCTCGATGGTACAACCACATCGATGCCCTCTTGAGGATCTCGTAAGTTCCATCATTGAATCCATCACACCTTGTTTTTTGGTCAAGTCTTTTATGTTTAGGACTCATCTAATGTTTGTGTATGTTTATAGTGGTGTCTCTGCTGAGGGAAGTGGTGTCATTGTTGAGGGATCAGCCCCAGTTGCAGAAGAGGCTGTTGCTACTCCCCCTGCAGCTGATTCTAAGGTACTGGAGCCTGCTTCTGTTCTGTCTCTTAGTGTTTCTTTTGTTTGTAAATAAGTGAGCCTCATGGGAATGTGTAATTGTAGGATGCTGCTGATGAAGAGGATGATGATGATGTTGACCTATTCGGTGAGGAGACCGAGGAGGAGAAGAAGGCTGCTGAAGAGAGGGCTGCTTCCGTGAAGGCATCTACAAAGAAGAAGGAATGTAAGTTTTGGTTTTGTCTTTACACTTGTGATTTAGTTACATAAGATGGTATTGTCTTGGATTCTAATTGGTTTATGTTTTTTTTTCTTATTAGCTGGGAAGTCATCAGTTTTGATTGATATCAAACCATGGGATGATGAGACTGACATGAAGAAGCTAGAGGAAGCTGTGAGATCTATCCAGATGGAAGGATTATTCTGGGGTGCATCAAAGCTTGTCCCTGTTGGTTACGGTATCAAGAAGTTGCAGATCATGTGCACCATTGTTGACGACCTTGTCTCTGTTGACACCATGATTGAAGAGCAGCTCACCGTTGAACCAATCAATGAGTTTGTCCAGAGTTGCGACATTGTTGCATTCAACAAAATCTGTGAGTTTCTGTAATCCTTACCTCAGTTCCTTTAAAGCTGCTCTTTATTTGGTAAGATGTGTAACTCATTGTTGAATCTAATTGCAGGAGGATGGGTTTGCTTCAAAGGTCTCATGCAGTCCTGTTATTTTTTCCAAGTTTCTTCTAGACTCATGTTTTTGATTTTGCGATGGTTTGCCGTCTCTGCTGGTTAATTTCTGTTATCTATAAGAAAGACAATTTCATTATTTGCTCAAAGTTTCTTTCCAAAAAATTCCAAATGAATTGAGTTTACTAAACGAGAATTATATTCACGCCAGAGAATGAAATATT